>JANKHO010000883.1:0-14395 GCA_027627235.1 Agrocybe chaxingu | reverse complement strand
GCTCAACATCGGTCTTCGGCACACCCGCCCAAGGTGGGACGACGTCGGTGTTTGGCGCTCCTGCTGGAGCTACGACAACGTCAGTCTTCGGGCAGCCATCAGCTTTCGGCCAGCAGCAGCAAACACAACAACCAACTTCAGTTTTTGGTGGCGGCGGTTCGGTATTCGGCACACCAGCTGGTAGCACTACGACCTCAGTGTTCGGAAGTAACACGACAACCAACCCAGCCAACCCTTTAGGCTCGGTCTTTGGCCAGAGTGCATTCTCCAACCAGCAGAAACCCGCGTCTATCTTCGGCGGAGCGACAACACAGCCTGCCACGCAGCCAATCTCAGTCTTTGGCGGAGGGGCGTTCGGTCAAACGTCCTCTCAGCAACAACCCCAGCCGGGGCTCTCAGCGTTCGCGCCTACAGCACCTTCAATATCCATGCAATCCACCTCTGGCTCCGGCTCGAACACCAACTCTAAATCTAGTACGAGCGCCCCGCTGGACTTCAGCAGGATCAAGGCGAGCTACAAGCCGGGCTCGACGCCGTATGACTCGACCCTGCCACCGAACTACTCAGAGCTGCTGCCCAAGGCGATGGTGGAGGCGTTCAAGGCGGCCAAGTTTGAGTGGGGGAAGGTGCCAGAGTGGGTGCCGCCGTTGGATGTGCGGTAGAGGGTCGATAGGTCTTGGGAAGGGTGGTTGGGAGGTGAGACGGAATAGTATTGTATTCTTGGGGTTTTCTGCGGTACGTAAGTACAGTGCAATTGTGAATGGACTTCTGAACGGGTTATGTGGCTAAAATTATGCGTGCCAGATGCCATACGGCTGTCAATCTCGGACGCTTCAAGGTACATGACCTACGAACGAGGAACAAGGGTTCAATCGACGTCGGTGTTCCTGGTATGCGGACTGCGGTTTTTTGTTCTTGCCAGATTCGTGTCTTGAGAATTTGGCTTTCGTCGTGAGATCCGCTTGGGCATCCGCAATCTCGCATTTCACAACAGCTAGCATGTACCAGATATGTACCAGAGCATCGGAGTCAAATTGCCACCGTACTTATTTCCCCTGACCCTGCCCGACGGTGCTGTAGAATGGGTATGGCGATTGTTCTATGGCTCGAAAAGACCCTTTTGACGTTGTTCACAGCAAGTCAAGCCAGGCACATCTGATAAAACGCATGCATCCGAGTTTTCAGCTTTGTATTCCTCACCCTGTCTGGCGACTTATAAAAGCTCGAGTGTGGCCACCGTGCTTTCGCCATCTTCAAGGATAATTCCCATAATGTCTACTATCGAAGGCGTCTCTTTTTTCAACAAACTTTCACCGATACCTTTCTCTGACGACGAGCTGGCGGTCTTAAAGATCGTCAGTGAGGAACGAGCGGCATTACCTCTGGAACTTAGGGTTTTCATTGATCCTAGTATCGAGCCGCCCGATGCTGTGGAATGTAAAATAGAGGAGTCCGAGGTCGATGGTATGCATTTTTGTCAACCTCAGTCTGCTGCTGGTTGTCCTTAAACACACTTCTCCTAGACATTCGGGGAGCGATTCCAGACAGTCTATTTCTCGGTATGCAACGCGCTTACATCTTTTCTTTCGGATTTGTGCTTATGTTGGATCCAGCTTCGAAAGAGGTGGCTGACAACCAATTCAACAAAGCGAAAGATGGTGCGTGTTATACGGTCAGGTCAAATAAAAAACGTGAGGATACTAAAATGTGCTGTAGATGATCCAATGGAAGTCGACATGACCCAGCGCCTCTTCCTCACAGACGAAGATCTCCGCATCTTCTCTTCAGGCAGCTTCGACGAAATCGAAGCCCTTGAGCAACAAGCCCAGGAAGACTGGAAGCCCATCGCCGACAAGGTCCAAAACGTCGGATTCGACTGCTTCATCAAAGTCGAGCACGAAGGCGAAGGTGAGATGTACGTCGCCAACGTCCCTGAAGCCAAAGCAGGGTCGATGTGGATCAATGCACGACAGGATGCGTCGGACGTTCCGGATCTCGGAGCGATGACGATCTCCTTTAACATGTACAGCGAGACGTCTGGCTTCTTGTCCGTGTCGCGTTCGACGTGGAAGAAGGTCGGGTTGTGGCTGCTCCCGCATCTGGTGGCGGCCCTAGTGGGCTCGTTGACGGGCTACGCACTCAGACGCGGTGCCGCAGCCTTTGGGGTGCGTGTTTTTGAGAAGCTCGTGCGCAGGCTGGGAATCAGGTGGGCCTCGCGTGTGGGCGTGTTCGCGCGTGGGGTGGTTAAATTTGGTGGGGGTCTGCTTGCAGCGGCTGCAGTTGAGGCCGCGTTCTGGGTGGCTTGGAGGAAGTACGCGTTCACGATGTCCGTGTATGTGTTCGACACCCAACACAACTGGAAGACGACACATATCACCCTTGACAATGCAGAGTTCCCGGATGGGAAACATTGGGAACCCAAAGACCTTGGGCGGTGCAGAGCTCCTGGTTCGTGTTACATTGTTTCCACATTTTCATTTTGTATGAACGAAACTGCTCTCTTTTGTGTGCAGGGGCGACCCTCAAGGCAGCTGGTTTGCAACCAAAGAAACAAATCCATGCCGGTCCCTCGATTCATGACTACAACTTCGGAAACAAGATTGAAGTTTTCCAGGGCGTCGGTGCCGGTTTACGTTTTGAACGCGATGATGGAACACAGTGTAAGCACCTTCCTTCAGAGCCTTTTCCCAGCTAGTTTTTCATGATTGATTTGCTGACTTGCACTGCAGCCGCTGCAGCCAAGTTCATCCTCCCTCGCTTCACAGACTGCGCTGTTAAAATTCTGCCTGATACCCCCCCGAGATGGTCTGGATGCGTTCTACAGGAGCGATAACTGGGTCGTGGGCAGACCGAAAATGCGCGAAACAGTCACCACTGCCGGCGGTACAGAGTTGACAGCTATGTGGAACGAGGTTAAAGACGAGGAAAAGTTGAACACTTCGCTCCAGAAAGAGTACAAGGTGAAAGTGTTCCTTGGGAAGCCGACAGATTTTGGACTGGAGCATGATACGGAGTGATGATGTTCTCTACTTTTTAACGACCCTCATGGTGGCTTACAAATATTTGTTTTTTCCAAGTGCGTAACTGTAGTGTAACTCAAAAATAAAACAAATCGGAAGAATGGAATGCAATAGCCAGCAAAGAAGGACTCTAATTGCATTTAGATCTTGTGATTCCGGGGAGTCAGCAATCTGGGTCATCTTGACGACATCCGACCCTCAAGGGAAAAGGTTCGGTATCCAAAGAAGGAGCAGGTAGTGGGTAGCAAAGTGCCTCCTCATCTCCTGGAGGAGAGACGTCGTCCAAATCATCAGGGATAACGTTGCCCAAGAGGTAATCTAAACCGGGTCTGAAATCCTCGAAACATCGGGGTGGGCCCGCTTAGCAATCGAACAGTCTCGGACGGCCAGTTCTTCCAACACATTCAACACGAATGGTTGCTTTATGTACCTGCAATGGAACGCTTATGAATTGCCTGCGTTTTGCACTGCCTAGATCTGGCTGTCCTGAGTCAAAGGCATCTTTATAGAGACCTGGCTGACATACGTCAATGGTGCTAGGTACGAATCACAGTTACTTCACGTATTTATTTTACTTCTGATGCCGCTTCTTTGATTAAACCTCGCCACAGTTCCGATCGGGGCGCGATGGCACATTGAAATGGCCTTTTATGACTTGAAAAAGCGTCAGTACGCGTAGAAAATGTTTCACTAAATATGTGTTTATACCACACGATTCCATCATCGGCGAATTCGTCATTGAGAGGAATTTCATTTCCGAACTCGTCTCTCGCTTTCTCGATTTTGAACGCGGCCAAGACGGATACGATGATCATCCACATCTTTAGTATAATTAGCTATAACTCCCTTCGAGAAGTATGGGAGCCGCGCTTACAGTTGAACTTGCAACATGTTGGCCCACGCACATCCTGAAGGAATCCAAATCAGAAGTCGGATGTTTTAGGAAATATGCGCCACACTTATTCTTATCGTCGGCCGAACCCATATGCCAAGACGCGTTCATCTCCATTGAGTACTCCACTTTCATCAAGAAATCGCTCTGGCTGAAATTCGTGCGGGTCCCTATAGACCTCAGGGTCGTGAGTCATTGCCCTGATGAATCAAGTCAACGGATGACCCGACGAGAGCTCGTTGAATTGAGACTCGCCATATATTCCCAAAGACAAGTGATCCTAATCGAAATAAAGTCGGTCATAGATCGTAACGTATGTAAGGTGCTTTCCTCACCCTTGGGTAGGAAGTAGTCCTCGAAGTCGTCATCTTCAGAGAGTAAGTGGCAGAGCCCGAGACCATCGGGCGGCTGATAGCGGAGGAGTTCTCGGTAGACAGCTTCAACGTAGGGAAGCGCCGGGCGGTCTCCGAAGTCCGGTAGCCGGCGATCGGGCCCAATCATACTGTCGATTTCCTCCTGGGCTCTCTTCTGAACCTCTGGGTTGGCAACCATGAGGTAGAAGAAGGATGCAGTCGCCGAAATCGTCTAGAACATCCATGAGCGCCTTCATCGAGCAGTATCAGGGTGGAATTTCACCGTATCTGCGGCGCCTAAACAAGGCATCGTGAACGTCAATACTGGCTGGAATTTCGGGTCATGGCTGGCTTACCTCCGTAGACAGTATACGCAACATTGGCTATTATCTTCTCTTCTTCGTCTGACGCTATTCTCGTACTTTTACTCTCTAGAAATTCGTAGACCAGTGACGGAGATGGCTTTCCCGATGCCTCGAAAAGAACCAATCGGAATGAGGTTAAGTGAATAGCAGAACGAACAACAGATATGCTAACCATTCTTCGTTTAAAATCTTCCATAGGGATCCGCTTCACTTCTTTCGTAAGACATGCTACCTCTGCACACTTTCTTTGAGATACTGCTCCGGGAAACCAGGCGGGGACATGGCGGAGAAATGGGAAGATGTTCATCAACGATCCGGTAGGCGACATGAGGGGACCGCCGATCTCGAAGCTCTTCGTGGCTGCAACGACGACGGGATCCTCGAGAGATCTTGCGTCGTAGCCATACGTCATGTCCAGTGGTATCGACACCGATAGTCTAAAAAAAAGAATGAAAAGCGCTCAGGATAAGTAAATTTATACGTGCAGCCTATTGAGCATATCAAGTTTTGCTGGAGAATCAAGCAGGCCTTGAAGGAGCACTTTTCGCACGCGATAGAGCTGGACTGGTTCGAACCTCCTTGATGCTTCGCGGGTCAAATATTGCTGCGCCACTCGGCGATGGCGTTGCCACACTGGTCCGTAATCAATCAAGGCAAAGTTATGGTCCCAACCCATCCTTTTTCTTTCAATGTCTTCTGCGGCGAGCATGACAGAAGTACTCACAATTTCATGGGCGGCGCTTCCAGACGACCGGAATACTTTTGAGCACGCCTCTCCAGCAGCTCCTTTGCCAATTCCAGCTTGTTCAAAACAACGATATGCTGTCCAAAAGCCGATAAATGTATGATATCGCCTGCATAAGAACTTCAGCACTATTTCACCTGCAGGCGTTCAATGTTAGGCTTACTTCGGTATTTCTTAGCCATTTCGAGGTATTTTCTCGCCGCATGATCCTTGGGGATGTCGAACAGATTGCCAATGAGGAACTTAGGTTGAGGCCCGGGAGGGTATCGCACATGTGGTTTTCGAAGGTGCAACCAAGCCTTGAACAGGATAATAGAGCTGACTATTGCCAGAAGGAGAGAAAGACCTTTCGCGCGAGCCTCGTCCATCGATACGACGGTGAGTCCAAGGGGACGAGTGACAAGATATGGGCAACTCAATCCTGAAGCTCTTATCGAGCTTTTATGCCCAAGACATCTGGAAGGTGATCCCGTATGGTTAGATGAGATTATAACGATTTGATACCTGTGGCCAAAGCATTTGTTCCGAGCAAAAGGTTATTTGGCATCTTGGAGGCCATGTGAACAATGCCGGTACCGCGTCCAAAACTAGAGGAGTTGCCCATATCGGCTCCTGTGTTGAATTGTCAAGGTTTGAGACTCAGAGTGAGTTAATTTGCCTAAAGGTCTCAAGAGCGATGCATAGGCAACTTAGGCGCCCGTCGAATCTGCGAGTTCCGAGCGCCAATATGACCTATACACAGCAAAATATCCTGCATCGCTCGTCCTGAACGGGATAAAAAAAAGTGTGAATTCAATCCTCGATGTCTACAATCACAATCCCTTCTTCCCTCCAACTTTCGAATCGGGCAGCCTGCTTTTGTAGTTTTCCCTTCGCTTCATCCGCCAACCGATAGACGACGCGCTCTATGGGCCGCGGACGCACCGAAACGCCTTCTAGACCTGACTGTGCATGATTTATCCGTGCGTCCACGAAGTCGAGAACGTAACCACGGAGGGTTTCGTCGGCTCGGAAGATCTGACCTTTCATTTCCAGCGTCCGCAGGTGAGGGAGTGGATAATGCCTGACCCCGCTGACCCTAGCAGCGCGTGAAATCTCGGATAAGAAATCTCGGACGCCTTCGAGATGGCTTGGGTCTCGCGAATCTTCTGCGCTCCAACTATTGAACGAGCCGGAGACAACGAGCTCCTCCAAAACATTCAATGATATGATGGAAGTCCCAAATTCGTCACGCGCCATAGCCATGGGTACCTGCAGCTTCCGTAGGATGCCACCAATACTGTCAAGATAATCATACAGCTCTGCCCCTATACCATCCTTATAGTCGTCTTCAAACTGCAGGACGAGCTCTTCGACGGCTGGAGTGCGAATCTTCAGGGGTATAAGCTGAGGTATCTGCCTGGATATGAGCTCCAAGCGCCTCAGCTTAGGAAGATGAACCAACGGTAGACTCGCAATGGCTGGAGTAATTTCGCTACTGGGATCGTACGTCCCAAGCATGCATGTTTCGAACTTCGCGCACTCGCGCAGGATGGGGAGATATAGCTCCGGATCCGTGACGCCAGTGAACTTCAGATAAGAAAGCTGTGACCACGGAACGGCGTAAAGATCAGCGTTGAAGGCCTGGCTGCAGTCAAACGTGAAGCTCCTGAGAGAACGATACGGTTGAAGATTGATGGCACCTATCGGCAAGTGGAGGTCCCAGGCGACAACGTTGTACACTTGTCGGGGCCAAGCATCCTCGAGAACATCCTTGCGAACGGAGCTTGTAAGGGTGAAGGTGTGAACCGTCGGTATATTTTCCGCATTCAACAACCCAGAAAACACGGGCTCGAAATCGCTCGTGTACGTCGCAGATATGTCAATCTTTTCCCATTTACTGTTTCGGGTTGCCTCGAGGATCCTCCGAATAAGATTCTTCGACGAATGCGACAGATTTTGCACTTCCACCTTCAGGGTTATCAGGCAGCTGTTCGCGCGTTCGGTACAGGTCTCGGCGATCTCAACGATGGCGTCCTCCTTTGCCTCGTTATCGTGGTGATTCACCAAAATCAGGGTCCACAAGAAGGGAGAGCCGACAGCTGTTCCATGCCAGAGACGACAGACGGTGGATGGGTGGACGATGGTTTTGGAGTCGTTGTCATCCCCAAGGAGGTGGCAAAAGGCCTCGAGGAGTACGTCAGGAGGCAGGGTGGGAATGTGGGGTTCTTGGAGGCGACGCAGTAAGTTGGCTTGTTGGGCAAGAAGAGACGCATGCTGGGTTTGAAACGAAATATGCAGCGCTTGAATCTCTTTGTCGATTTTCCTGAGAGCAGCGCTTGACGGGTTGTCTTCAGCCATAGCGGCTGAGTGGCGGCGTTCGTCGTGTGTTGAGTGGGCGAACTTCGATTGGTCCTGTAATAAAGCTATGGTTTTGGCTCTGCTTTTCGAAAACTAAAGAAGGCGTTGAACGTACAGGATAAAGGGCTCTGAAAGGTCCGTTTTTGCCAAGAGAAACAAAAAAAATCCTGACATAGCGAATTTCGCACTCCGCTGACTCTCTGTTTGTTTGGCGCCCGTAGTTTTCCTGAACCAACCCCTTGGTTAAGGATAACCGCACCCTCTTCGCATCGACGCGGATCAACCTGGGGCAGCAAGAGCATTAATAGTTCGAGCATAGGTGATATTATTGTTGTTCAAGCTCGCATCAGCACTCATAAAAGAGGCGCCAGAGCAGTAGGCGCCCATCTAGAGCAGTGAAACTTGAAGAAGGGCGAATCGAAGCTCCCCTCAACATATATCCCAGCGAGAGAAACTAATAAGAACGTAAGCAAGAAGAAGGGCTGTATTCTAATTAGCAGCGGATCGAGGCATCACATTTATTGCAAGGCAATTACCACTTCGTCACATAGAAGTGAGCATTATCATCGTTTTCTGTGAAACATAAGCATATGACGTCAAAAGCGTAGGTTCCAGTATCAAAGTTCACCATACCTTGCATTTGGTACCGGTTCCACTGCGGAAGCGTTTGTTGTAAAATGGTGCGTCCATCGACTTTGTATCCTTTTCCAGAGTGTCGGTGAGTACTTTGCAAACGACGAAACAGGGGGTACTAACACCATCAAAGGTGCCCAGCAATTATATCACCGACGGAGCAATCGTATCGCATTTATTGCGAGACGATGTCCACTTCGCCACGTACAAGTGGAATATGGTCGTCGCTGGCTATAAAAGATGTACACCGTCAGGAACACTTATCATGGTATCGCAGTCGTTCTTACGTTGCATTCGGGAGAGATTGCGTAACAGTCGCAGAGCCTGCAGCCTTTGCCTTTCTCGCTTCAACTGCTGCCACGTCTCGTGGAAGTGGCCGATTGACTTCGGGTCCTTTCCTAGATGCAAAAAACTGAGTATCCGCAGAAGAAAAAAAGACGGGCACTAACCCAAGTTTACGCATGATCTCTCGTCGTTCTTCGGTCGCCTCGGCCAATGTCATCTTTGAACCAGCATGTCTATAGAGCAAATGACGGAAATACGGTCGGTTCTCCTCTTCCACTTCACACAATGCCTTCTTGTGGGCCGGTCCCAGCTCTCCGGAGGGCAGAATGATAGGGCCTCGCATGGTATACTGAAGAAGATAACCGTAGTAAGTCATCATTGTACCATGGAACTTGTGGTGTCTGAATCCGATGGGAGACTCGAGCATGACAGTGAAGAGGGTGTCCAAAAATGCCGGTCGTGTTGGGAAGCGCACGGTGTTCGGAAACTGGTCAAGGGTGACCGAGAGCGATGTGTCCCGAACGTCGAATGAAAAGAAAGATTGAGGATGCAGCCATATCTGGCGAGGGTCGTCACTGTGCAGACTTTCTTCTGGGGCTGTAGTGCTCAAAGAAACGCTCCTTGGATAACAAGACGGCGTCGTGCGATCAAACATAGGATACTCGCACCATGCCTCTGGTGGATCAGCACTTTGAAAAGAGTAGGTGGTGGTAAGAATAGAGGTAGCCCTGTCAAGAAGTTCGTCTGGAACAAAGAGCTGGAGAGAGAAGAGGCAGGTTGGCACGAAGCGGATGAAGGCGAGAGCATCTTCTGCCCAGACGACACAGGGGATACCAGCCTTCGACAGGGCGACTGCTGGGGCAAGGCGATGGTCCTTGCATTCGTCGGACCACGGACAGGAATCGTAGTATTCCATACCCATTTCTACATGTGCGAAGTCGACGACAGCTATTAGGTGGTGTCTTTTCCAGCTAGTTTCCAGCTAGTCCGGTGTATTTATCTATTGCATGGTAAATTTTAGAAAAAATACAGGCTTCAAGGTCGTTGCCGCACCTCGACGTCAATTTCTGGTACGAAGGCGGGCGATGGTGGCGGTCGATGAACAACTATGCGAATTGAATCTCCGACATTTTCCACAAGCAGCATAGGAGCGTCGGCAGGGACCACCGCTTGTGAAACCTCGAGACTTCTTGTAGGAATCCTCACCATCCCACATAATCAACGCAATATATGGCTCCTTAATTGATTAAAAGCAGTGAGTTCCAGGGACCGTGAATCAGGATCTGGATATGAATTTTTGCTCAACAGTTGGGCACCCCTGGTCGAGTCACATCCAAATCCTTCAGTTGTACTGCATGTCTCTCAGCAGAGCTCTCCACATCGCGGCTTGGAATATCTTCGATCGCCTCAATGCTGCGAATATTCCTGCATATCTTCTTGGAGGCGCTGCCATTCAGCTCAACGGCGGTGATAGGTACACCAAAGTAAGCATCGGTGCACTCAGGGACAATCCCATATGCTCACTTCGCTCCTCCAGGACTTAGATTTGAACGCAATCACTGTTGACCTCCGAAAACGCCTGTCAGCCGATTTTCTATTTTCAGTTACTGGCGTCGATAGAGCTAGAATGACCTACCTTGGGGGAGAACGCCCTATCAGGTGCGACCTCCGCGTCCAGAGGTCGCCACCAATGAAAGTCGTGTTGCCATACACGACAGTGACTGAAGACGGTATCCGATACGCTCTCCCCTCTCTCCTTCTCGCCACCAAGCTTCGGGCCATGGGTGAACGCAATGAGAATATTCATAGCGGAAAACTCGACAGTGATGCCGTCGATGTTGAGTTTTGTGTGGGGAAGATGCTCGCCGAGGAGGCCAAGATGCCGGACTTGCTCAAGGCGGCATACATTACCGAAGCTGGGGTGCAAATGTACCTTGCTATTGCCAGCCAGTCCGACCAAGATATGGTACCCCTGTTGGAAGAAATGCTTGTACAGGTTGGAGCCGTCGACCAGCCTTCTGGAGGTCTATGAGTGATGGACAGGTTAAGCGCCCGTTGAGGAGGGCGACATCTCAGGTATGAGCTGGGTTGCCGACTTCTCTATCTTTGTTTGATATCCTTACTCAACCCATAAGTAACGCGCTCTAGAGGCGAAGGCTTGAATAATATGACGCATTCCTCTACGAATCGAACAAGGTCAGCGTGGATACCCTCGTCAGCACAGCGGGTCTGGTCCTTCAGCTCCAGTACACGCAATCGGGGAAGTGCATCCCCTATCTCATTTAATAAAACTTCAATGTTGAAAGCCCCACCTCCAAGCTGGACATGTAGGTCCACCTCATTCAATAGCCCTAATGAGGTGTGCGCATTTATTCATTAGGGAGTGCGCATTACTGTACCAGGCTCGGAGAGCCAGCAGGCATCTATATAGCCCTAAGGCATCCGAAGTTGAAGATGTGCCGGGAGTGTTCTCGTGGAGTCAAAATAATAATGGTTGATTTGTTTAGCGTTCGATCTCTACAGTAATAATCCCATCTTTCCTCAACCTTTCGAAGCACGTTGCCAAGTCCTCAATCTTTTTCCTTTTATAAGTGCTCAAACGATAAGTGACACGCTCCAAGGACGACAAATTTCCACGCTTGATGTGCTTCTCCATGAACTGGAGAAGGTGGGCCTGGGTATAGTCATCGGCGCAGCACTGGTTGTTCAGCTCCAATGTACGCAATCGAGGGAGTGCGTACAATATGTTATCCAACAAATGCTCGACGCCGTCACTATGAGTCCTCTCTCGACCCTTGTACTCGTCCCGCTCGCCCTGAAGCGAGCCGAAGACAGTGAGCTCTTCTAGGACTTCCCACGAGTCGACGAACTCTGAAAATTGCCAGACCATATCGCCGGGAAGCTCTATCTTTCGTAAGGTGGACCCGATGCTGCTGAGATAGTCCCACAGCTCCTCCTGTCCGTCGTCGTCGGAATTGGAATATAGGACAAGCTCTTCAATGACGGGAGCGCGAATATTGAAAATGATGTCAGGAGTTGCGAGTAGTTCCAGGCGTTTGAGTTTGAGAAGGTGGACAGGTGCCAGATGAGCAGCGTCTGTTTGAGATTCGTCTTTAAGGACGCATACTTCCAGGTTGACACACTGCCGTAGAATATGGAGATATTGCTCTGTGTCCATGGCTGTAACGAGCTTCAAATAGGTCAGTTTCTGCCATGGGACAGCGAAGATGTCACTGTCGGTGTTCTTCTGCCCCCTGCAGTCAAACGTGAAGCTCGTAAGAGCGCGATACGGCTGGAGATCGATAATTCCTGCCTTCGAGTGCTCTTCACTGTCACGGTTCGTCAAAGAGAAGGTATGAACCTCCGCTACCTTCTCGGAATCCAAGCACCCGCCGAAAAGGTGCTCGAAATCGGAGGTGAACGTCGATGATAGGCAGATCTTCTCCCATCTGCAGCTCCGTGTCACCTCGAGGATGGATGAGAGGAGGTCCTTCGACGGAGACTTCGGCCAAGTTGTTCGTATCGCCATTGTCAGAGACATCAGGCGTCCACCCGCACGTTGAGCGCAAGTGGCGGCGTATGCCACCGTCGCAGCATCCTTCCCTTCTTGAGACGCGCCGATCAATATCTGTGTCCACAAGCGGGGGTTACCGATGGCAGTTTCACGCCAGAGACGGGAGACGTGGGAGGGGTAGATGATGGTCTTGGAGTCGTCGGAATCGTCGAGGAGGTGGTAAAAGACCTCGAGAAGGACGTCGAGAGGCAGGGCGGGACTGGGGGCGCCACGAATGCAACGCAATAATTTGTCTCTTTTCGAAAGAAGGTCTGCAATCTCTTTTTCGATTTGCTTGAGGGCAGCGGATGGTGAGTCGTCTTCAGCCATGGGAAACGGCTATTGTGGCGTAATAATAAAACGATGGGAGCAGGGGAATCGGAATTTGCAATGTCCAAAGGAAAAATGTAGCCCCAGACGTGGCGCACAAGTTCACTGAAAGAACGAAGCGTCAACAAACACTGGTCAATGATTGACAATGCCGTCGGCGATCAGCCGGCGCCATCGATTTCAACTGGAGCCACGGTGACGGCGTCTCAAGGGGTGCAAATGTACCTTGCCCTTGCTAACCAGTCCAACCTAGCTATGGTATCCCTGTTGGAGGAAATGCGTACAGGTTGTGGCTATTGACTAGCCTTCTGAAGGACCATAGGCGATCGACAGGTTAAGCGCCCGTCGAGGAGGGCGACATCTCAGGAGGGCCGGAAACCTTCCTAATCGAGTCGAAAAGAGGATTTATTTAAGTAAGGTTCAATATCTACAACAACAATTCCTTTTTCCCTCCAACTTTCGAACTGGGTTGCCGACTTGTCTATCTTTCGTTTGATATCCTTGCTCAACCGATAAGTGACGCGCTCTCAGGACGATGGCCCGAATAGCTTCATATGTTTCTCCACGAATCGAACAAGGCAAGCGTGGATATCCTCGTCAGCACGGTGGGCCTGGTCCTTCAGCTCCAGTATACACAATTGGGGGAGTCTGGACACTATCGCATTTAATAGGTCTTCAACGTTGGCAGCATGGCTCGATGATCGTGGATCGTCCATGTCAGCCCCTTCGAGTGAGCTAGAGATAGTGAGCTCTTCCAGAATTTCAAACGACTTGGCGAACGATAAAAACTGCCACACCATCTCATAGGGAAGCTGTATCTTCTGCAGTGTGGATCCGATGCTCTTGAGATATTTTCCAGTTCTTCTTGTCCATAAAAATTAACATCGGAATGAAGGAGTAACTCTTCAATGACGGGAGTACGAATGTGGAAGATGATAACAGGATGCGCGAGCACCTCCAAGCTTTTTAGTTTTTGAAGTTGGACAGGTGGAAGAGCAGCGAGAGCCTGAGTGTCGTGCTCCTTGTGGCATCCAAGGACACACGTTTCCAAGTTTACGCACTCTCGAAGAATTTGGAGGCATGGCATGGCATCCATGGGGGCGGTGTACTTCAGATAAGTCAGTTGCGAAGACGGCAGGAGGTATTTGGTGGTGTCATTCGCCGCTCTATGTGTGCTAGGAATACATTCAGTTACTGTGCTTGCTTTTGTTCAAGTGAAAACGGACAAATAGCACGTACAGGTTCAATTTGCAGGATCTTGAAAGAAATGTGGTAGGCGCGTTGTCAAACACAAGTTCACGACTTAAACAGGTCCATCTACCTTACATAGTCCTGCGCAGAAGCTATCTATAGGATAACGACTTTTAGAGAAATGCGGTTGCAAGGGTTCGTTGCCTTACCTCGACGACGATGTCTGGTGATCGTGGTAGTTGACCAACAACCTGCAAGTCCCTTGGGACTTCGGGTCCGGGTCTACACCTTCGCAGCGGAATTCAAATCTGCACAAATGGAGGCTACTACTACATGCCAGAAGGCGAACGAAGAGGTCAAATGTAAGCTCTAGAAATGCGACTGTTGAAAGCTAAAGTACAGGCCGTGTGTATAAGTAAGTACCCTCCCAACCGTCTATGCGTGAATGAAGTGCTACAAAAAGAAATAAAAAACATAAAAAAAAAATCTCCGCCCGTCAAGAACGATAAGTCATAGCAGGTCGAATGCAAGGTATGGGGGTAGAATGTTAGGTTCAGTTGTGAGATACGAGTCTCACGGAAGGCTGCGGAAAGTCCCTGTCCTGGTCATCCGAGGTATCGTCGTCTTCCACCTGGTTCCTGAGAGGAGACGACACTCTCGTCCGTGAGCTGTACGACGCTGACGTCGG
>JANKHO010000882.1:0-14432 GCA_027627235.1 Agrocybe chaxingu | reverse complement strand
TCTGATCATAGGTCTGTCTTGGAAATTGGGCTTTACAATTTCCATGTCTGTTCATACACCCTGGTCGACTTTTCTTAGTTGCCTTCTCATCTGAGTTCTGGCCTCGACAAGTATGAACATTAGAATGGAAAATAAGATCATCAACTGTAGTTCTGAAGTTTGACCATTTTGAATCCATGAATCAACAGTTCATAATCATATTTCATAGTCAATTTTAAATGTTCAAATTGATCATTATAAAAAATTTGTTCAACTCTGCTTGGAGACAAGGTCTCTCTAACTCGGGGTTCAACTCTACTCGGAGACAAAGTCCCACTATCTTNTTGAATACNAGCTGAAACATGTAAGAACAATATTTGAGAGAAGGCTTGTAGAAATGANGTACGGGGTAAATCTTGATGAAAAATACAAGGGTGACCTTGTCGGAAGGCACCACTTTGGCAAGTAGATTCTAGACCCAAAATAATGTAGAATTCCTTTGAAAAGTAGCAATTGGACTTACGTGACACAGCAGAACCAATTATACGACTTTCTTCTAAAACTAAGCTTTAGTTGGGAAAATNGCAATATTCTAATAGTAAAACTCACCTGAATAGCCAGAAAGAATATTTTTCTGATCCTNCTGATCAGAAAAAGTAGTACCTAAAAGAAAATACAAAGATTGATCAGTAAAATCTTTCAAAAAGAGCAAAACAGTGCTTNAGCACTGAAAAGAACTGAAATCATACCTTCTGACACACCAGTAGAGCAGNAATATGTAAGATCTAATAGAGAAACATCATACTTTAGTCAGAAGACAGCTGGAAGATAGTGAAAAAACAACTTACTGGCCAGATCAGCTTGATCTTGATAAAGATCAACAGAGTTGCAGGTTTTCTGAGGCATCCAGGACCCCAGTGGAGTAGTGGATGCTGTGAGGAGGTAGAGGAGAGTGGCCTGAAGCCATAGCAAAAAGAACCAGGTGGATAGCTGCATTGGTTGTGGAGGAAAGAGGAAAACAATATTGGGGNAAANTGGNAAGCAGCTAGCTCACCGTATATACGCGGCAAGCAGCATCAGCTGAATAAGCAGACCAATCTAATCTAATCTGACNCCAGAAATTCATTTTTGAAGTCNGGAGTTTGGGCATGTGATCNGTGGGAACAAACTGCCATATAGGGCAAAATTTATAAAAGATGGAGAATGTCTTGGCAAGTCTATATGTGGTCTNATCATGTGACTAGCTTCTTTCCTCATTGAGAAAAACGCAAAATAAAAAAAAAACACAACTGCACTCATGGCAAGCCTTCCATGGATTTTTTGTAGCCAATTGAAAGAGCAAAGATCAACGTCGAATGGCCTTAGCAAACTACTGTAAGAAGAAATCCTCAGCATCCTCTTGACTCGGACTTCGCTATTATATACCCGGTTCATCGAGGTTGATTTACTAGTTGACCTTAGTCTTTCGTAGGCGTAGACAGATTTCTCATTGTAGCAAAGCACCGCCTCCATGACGTAACGAGGTTCCCGAGCCTAATTTGTGCACCGCGCATTCACCGGGATTCCTCACAGGAACTTGGTACACACGAATCCATCAAAATGTCGTGGCATTTCTCTGCCCTTTCCACGTGCGTTTCCTTTCCCATTCTTTCCCTTAACCATCCGTCTTGGATAGTGCGGCAGCGTCCCTGTATAATTTGTAAATCAGAATGCCTCTCCGACCCTCGATCGACGATACAAACACGACGCTGATCAACTACCAAGGCGAATGGGAACTCGTCATTGGGTCAACAAGGCAGTGGGAGGGTACTGTGCATACGACAGGACAGGCGGGGGCAACGGCGACGTTTAGCTTTCGCGGTGAGCATATGTCCTCGAATTGATTTGCCGAGAGCTGCTGACCGTATTCAGGATATCAGCTCTGGATATGGGGAACCATTCCTCCGGGCGACGGGACCAATATCGTCGATATCTCATTAGACGAGGGTTCACCGAACACCACCAGCCGGACGTCCAACGTTTCTGCTTCGTATAACGAATTGTACTACGAGTCACCCCTTCTCCCCGAAACTTATCATACCGTCGTGGTCACCAATCGTGGGTCGGAGGCCAATGGGAACACCCTGTTCCTTCTCGACAGATTCGAGTTCGAAACGTCGGATGAGTTCCCCTCCTTTTCTGCGCCTGGAGGAAGTACGTCCTCCACGTCAATATCCACGCCTACGACATCATCCGTTGGGGATGGGAGTGATAATTCAACGTCAGAAGGTGCGACGACGCCAGTAGGTGCCATAGTTGGAGGGGTGGTTGGTGGTCTGGCGCTGGCTTTTTGCGCCCTTGGATATTTCTTGTGGAGAAGGAGGAAACGAGGGAGGGCGTCTGAAGGGGAGAGCTTGGATCAATGTACGTCCAAGTTCTGGGGGCTTTCAATACTCGTCGTGTTCAAGAAACTCACCAGCATCCTCAGCACACCGCACTGAGCTCACAGCTCCGACCCCATTTCCTAAAGAACCTCCGAGTTCTCAGTCATCCAGCGCACCACTTTCTCGTGAAATACAACATCAGGCATCTTCGAATCAAATATCAGAGAAAGCTGTCTATCAGAATCCACACGACACCGAGTCAACACAGCCGTCTAACCCGGCTGCGATGACGTCTTCGATGACTGTCGATACTACGGCATCTTCGCACCCTATTACATCGCTCTTGCAGACGGACAGGACCTCTACGTTGCCCTTAAATGAAGCTCGTGTCGGCGTGTTACTAGCTTCAGAAATAGCGGACGCCTACAACTTGAATCATCCCCCGCCATCTTATTCGCAGACTAGCGAAAATACCGCCGCAGCTGGTAGTGGGTCCTGATTATGGCTTGTCGCCTTCAATAAATCAACTTTCGGTGGATAGGCTTCTCGTGAGTACAAAACGTACTTCCGGCGGTGCAGGATAGATAAGTTAACGAGCGACGCCACAGGGATCACCAAATCTAGAAAGCGCGTCCGATTTGCAACTTGGCGCAGACTGGACGCTGTTGCCTCCCTGACCTCCCTCGCGAGCGCGCTCTTCTGTTCTCAGAGAAGAGCAAACTCGGTATTCCCTCTGGAATCTCCTTCCTCACATCTCCTCGAGCTCTCCGGATATTGGATCGTATATTCTCTCATATACATGCGAGGACGGCACCAGATATTCGGGAATGCTCAAGCTTCAGGCAGGTTGCTGGTGCCCCTTCAACGTGCTTGTAGACACCAGCAAGGCCTCTTAGTGCTGCGGAGTTGTATCATTATGCCACGCACATTGGCTTTACCCACATAAGATCTTAGCGGGATTTCACTATGGATTCCAGATAGCAGAGCCACAATTGTCCTCGGCAATCCTGAGGTGGGCGGCGTCGCGGACGTGTTTCACGGCACCGCCGGTCTCTCTGGAGGTCTCCCGTGACCGAAAGGGACCGGAGCCGCGCTGGAAAGCGCAAAAGCAGCCGACTCATGATGTAAACGAGGTCCACTATCCCAATTCGTGCACCATTCAAATATGCCCCAGCAGGATTCCTGCTGATTTTGGATGCATGAATCCATCAATATATCATGCGGCGCATGATTGCTCGGCGCGCAATCCCCAGAGCGCACGCAAGTGGAGGATCACGCTCCAAGGACAAGGCATTTTGCTCTCCCTTTTCAGCCATCGCGCTCCCGCTATCAAGGACCGCGCTCCCTGGCTCTCCCTTAACCACATTATCACCATAGTTTTAGGGCCAGCGCGCCCCTGTATTTTGCAGACCGGAATGCCTATCCGACCCTCGATCGACGACACCAACACGACGTGATTGACTATCAGGGAGAATGGGAACAACTCATGGGTCAACGGAGGCAATGGGAGGGTGGGGTCCATATGACAAGGCAGGAAGGAGCAACCGCAACGTTTATGTTTCGGGGTGAGCACGCTTCCTTCATTAAATTTCTTCGATGAGATCACTCATCCGCCTTCAGGTTATCAGCTTTGGATATGGGGGACAATACCTGCGGGCATTGGGACGAATATCATCGACATCTCGCTGGACGGCAGCGCGCCCAACACCACCAGCCGGACGTCCAATGGCTCTGCCGTATTCAACGAGGTGTACTACGAATCGCCCCTTCTCCGCGACACCTACCATACCGTTGTGGTCACGAATCGGGGGTCGGACAACACGGAATTTCTCCTGGACAGATTCGAGTTCGAAACATCCGATAACGTCCCTGTGTTTACGACGACCGGCACAACCACCGCGTCCGCGCCAACATCCACGACTACAACGTCGTCTGTGGGGAATGCGAGCGACGATTCTTCCTCGGAGAGCTCGAAGACGCCAGTGGGTGCGATAACGGGTGCGGTTATTGGTGTCCTGGCTGTCGTCATTTTTATTCTTGGATACCTCTTGTGGAGGAGAAGGCAAGCAGCGAGGGCGTCTGAAGAGGAGAAATTGGGACAACGTAAGTCAAATTTCCGATTCTTCTCTCTCGAAGGTCTTTGAACGAAATTCTGACTCGGGCATGAATTAGCACCCTCTCCACACACCCTCCAGCTCACAACGCCAACACCATTCCTTATCGACGCTATCAGCTCTCCGTCATCCAGCACACCACTTTCACCCCAAGCACAACATCAATCCTCCTCAAATCACATTTCAGAGAAAGCCGGTTACCAAAATCTTCAAGGCCCCTCATCACGGCCGGCCAACCCGGCAGCGATGACATCTTCAACAACGCTCGATACCACATCATCTTCCCAACCACTCGTTTCATCCTTCATCCAGACCGACCGAAGCTCTACCTCACCCTCGAGCGAGGCTCGTGTCATTTCGTCCACAGTGGGCACCTATGACCATCCCCCACCGTCCTACTGGCAGGGTGGTCCTCACTCTACCGCAGGCGGTGGTGGATCCTAATTGTTCATTCGTTACCATTTTTCATTCTTCGTTCCGGTGTGTGTCTTATTCTGCTTCACCTTCGGATCGTAAGTATCGTTGTCTGGTCTAAAAATAGCCAATTACGTTCACTGTCTGGGACGTAGATGCCACCTTCCTGCTTCTTTTCTCGCGTAACGTGGGCGGATCAGCACCCCGATTGACAGAATCAGTCAGTGTGGGATTCCCGCCTTGATCCCGCGAATGGAATTTGGGCGGCGGGTCGCTTCATGTTATCGCTCGCGAGGGTCGCGTTGAGCTGTCAATGATGTAACGTAAACGGTAAATATGGAAGCTTCGGGCAGCTTGGGGCAGACGCTTCAGTTAACATTGATCATCGTGATGAACATAAATATTCAAGTCCAAGCAGGACGAGGAAGCATAAGGCCGATTCTCTCTAGAACAGAACTAGATGGTTTACAACGTTCGTAAGACGACCACGGGATAGTATAGCGTAACACTCAGGATTCAAAACCACTTGGACCCTCGTCGCATCGGGACTCCCCACTTGGATGGGGAGAAGAAGCGATTGAGGAGGGAGCTGTCGCCTGGCTGCATGTTATAGCCCCTCGGGTCCTGCAGAGAAATTGATCAACGACACGACGCCGGACGAAATGAGCGACGTACGACCACCCGGAGAGTTTGGCCAACAGCAGGAATAACGACGTATCCGCCTGTGCCGCCGTTGATGGGGACGACGATGGGCCGAGTTCGAGACGGCTTGATGACAGTCGGCGTATGGAGGCTTGGATGTACAGTCCTGTACGTTACGGTCTGCGACACGTAACCCGGTATAGCTGCGGCCTGGGTGGGATAGTAGTGGTGGGAATACGGATCGCGCCTATCGTGCCTATCGTACGAATCGTACGAATCGGAGGAACGAGAATAGTCGGTGTCGGTAGGGGTCCTAGAGCGCGAGCGAGATCGACGGCGCGAGGAATAGTAGTTTCTGTGTGCCGGCATATTCGGTACGGCGTACTGCCCTGCGGGCGAAACCATGCCCGACCGATGCGTGGGCACGTAGCCGGGAAATTGTCCCCCATGCATTGCGTTGGCAAATCCCGGCGATTGGTGCATGGTGCCGGAATAAGGAGAACGAGGATCCATCATGGGATCAACAAGTGGAGGGATATTGTCGTCGGCGATGTCCAGAGGATAATGCTCGTGAAGTGGCGGCTGCTCGTACTCCATTGGATACATGGAATGGCGCGATGGTGGGCGCCCACCGTACATCTGCTGGTCGTACCCAGCGTATGGGGCGTTCCCCGGAAAGTCCTCCATGCCAGCGGGGGTGAGGTCGTAGAAGTCGAGTGGCTGTCCCCCGGTTGCATGAGGGAATGGAGTTGGCGGGTGGCCCCCGGGAAAGAAAGGATCGCCCCTGCTGTCTCTGCGCCCTCTCCCATACGCACTATGCCCGTTTCGCGAGCCACCGTACTCGCTGTACTCGTACCCTCCGCCATCGTCGAAGTTCGGAGCCATGTTGGCGTATTGGTTCATGTCAGGCCACTGGGCGCCGTGGTTCTGCGACGCCATGTAGGGGTCGTACGGTTCTCGCGCGTAGCCGTACTCAGCCATAGCTGAAGAAGGAAACAAGTCCGGTCGGTTTATGAATCTGTCAGCGTGTTTCAAGCCCTCGAGGACGGGTAACTCACTGGACACCTACGGGCACACCGATGAAGGCAGGAGAGAGGCCTGGGAGCATGAGGCAAGCTTGACCACCTTTGTCCACGCAACGTCCGCGAATGTCTAATGCCCTCTATCGATCATGAAGATCTTCCGGATTGCTGTGTGAACTTCGAAGGCGTGAAGTGCTTACAAGTTCCATTAGATAGCTTCTCCAGCACATGTGAGAGTGATTCGAAAGCTTGATTGTTCGCCTTCGAGCCGCGGAACATTGACTCCATGATAGTGACGGTCAAACGTTGGCGGCACACGTGTGAAGTGGCAAGATCATCCCGGCCCGAAATTACCGTTGATGAATCGCGCCCCTTGCCTAAATTGGAAGCCGCGCCACAGTCCCGCAGCGACGTAATCGCTGAGAAAAGCTAAGGCATAGGAGATTCATTAATCATGGCGAGTTCGAGTTCGCGTTTTTTTTTATACCAACGTACCGGTTGAAATTGAAGTTCTGGAGGCATATTTGACAGAAATTAAGATGGCAGGCAAGATGGCTCCCAATATAAATCAATATAAATACGATCTACCATTCTTCCGAGGAGACAGAAAAAAAACTTATATTTCCTCTTCTGGAATTGTCTGCAGGAGGCAATGGAAGGCCGAGAACAGGGCTTAGGCATGCCGCATACCTTTCCTGAAATACCGCGTCATCTACCGCGTCATCTACCATCTTTCGAGTATACCTTCCTGTGATGACGGCATTTTATCCTCCAAAAATGACCTAACGGGCGGAATCTGTAGTACATAGCGTCCTCTAGTGTGACCCAGCATCGGGAACCCCGACTCATGGTGTCCGTACCCGCACACTGTCATTTGAAGTATAGGGATCGCAGGCTCCGGATAACGTGGAAGCCACTATCGAGAAGATTTTCGATAGAGTTTACTATACAATAGCAGGCCAAAATAACCAGAAAGTTTGACTGCGAGCCAACTGCGAGCACAGTTTCTGACTCGAAACCGGAGTCACCGGGCCGAAAAGATATGATAGCGGCAGAATCTTCGATCACTAAACCTCCTTGAAATCTCCTGGCAACCCTTCTCCTTAGTTCTATATTGTTGCTTCAACTTGCTATTTCCAGTGCCTGTGTGCAAGTTCTCGTGGATTGAGACCGACGATAAACTGACATTGACTATGAACCTGCGAGGGGCTGGCTTAGCCTTCTGGAACCCCGGGTTCTTCAGTCTCGTGCTGCTTCGGCTTCTAAGGCGGATTTACCGTTTGACAGTTCTGGGTACAAGGTCAGTGCGCAATAGCTCTTGATCTCACGCACTTTGATTCCGACGCCCACCTTGCTTCCGTTATCCGTATGCCATGTCTCCCCCAGATACTGCTCCACCAAAGGATCTGTACCACCATTTCATTCCAAGATTCATCCTTCGACAGTTCCATGTCAGTCCTGTCCGACCTCACCAACTGTAAGTCGGTGCCATTTTTTATTAAATGGGTAACCGGAGCCAGCATAGGAGGCCGCATGTCGAAGCGGAATGGTCCCTCTGGAGGGGCTCCAAGAAAGGAGCAGAGAGCGTATTTTACTACGATCTAGCCACGGGTTCCCTCGATGTCCGGCCGCTTTCCAAGGTCTATGGCCAGATCAATCTATACCGAGACGAAAAGGACCCCACCAATGTCGACTACCTGGAGGGAAAACTCGCAGAACTGGAACGTGATACATCCGGCGTCATTCGCTCTATCCACTGCGGCATTCCTCAGAGGTGTTTCTCGTTGTCGAGAATGGAACTGGCAACATTGAGGAAATTTATTTTTCTCATGCATTATCGCAATGACGCCCATTCCTCAGTCTATTTCAACGAGAAGACCCGCCATAACGCCCCCCTTGCAAACTGGATCAAAAAATTCAAGGAGGCGCGACAGCTAGAAACAGAGGTAGACGTCTGGTTAACCGGGCTCAAGTACTACCTCGAAACCCCTCATCATACCATGGTAGCCGTCGGAGAAGGCTTGCGAGAGAGGTACGGCGATCAGCCTATCTCTGAGATGTTGCGGAGGAGGTTTGAACCAGCCATCGAGGAATGGTACGCAATGGACTACGAGAGTCTTGCGAACTACTTTTTCCTCGGTGTCTGGGAAGCCGCGGACGACACAGAGTTTGTCTTGGGCTCAAATGGCCTTGGCCTTTGGGAGGGCCTTATCTATGGTAACCCGGGGGCTCACAGGTTATACGTTGTGAGCCCCCGTGTTGCCCTAGTTCTGCGGCGAACATTCCTCCACCACCCCCACTCAAACGACCCGTCAGTGCTATACAGTTGTCTTGCGGACGTTCCCATCGCGCAGCCCACCACCGAGTATGCCGACAGAACTATTTTGGAGCGCATCAAAGACGCAGATCCCTGGATCAAGAAAAGCGCGTTCGACGCATATCGCGCGACCCCGAAAGCACAAGAGGACCGCTTTACGTTCCGGATCACCAAGTTGACCAGTGCGCAGACGTACGCCGTTAATGAAGTCATTATGATGAATGCTAACCTCCGCCATAACGGCTCATTGACGTATGCGTCCTCGAAGGCGATGTTGACGACGTTGGAGGCGTACATGTCATCTCACAATACCTTCATGGGCGGGAAGCGCCAGCTGTTTCAACCGCTTCTCCGGAAACTCCAAGCGCTGAAAAGCGAGAACTTCTCCCGCGATGCCTTGATCAAGCCGAGCAAGGTCAAGAAGTTAAAGGCCGATGCACCTCCTTCACCGGTGGACCATGTCGACTCCTGTACCGACGCGGACCACCAGCTCAGCATATTCCTTCAATTCACCGTGAAGGGCAATGTCACTTTCCCATCCCTATACAACCGTGCCTTCCTTCTCCTACGCATGGCTACCGACCGTCCCTTGGCCAACCCCATCTCCGATAGGGTACGAGGAATCCGTGACACCGCCATTTCACGTCTTTGTTCATTCCTGGATCCACCACTTCCCATATTCAACTCGCCCAACAGTTATCCAAGCTCTGATGAGCTTGTGGAGACGCTTCCGAGAGAGGAATCGGAGCTCTTCTTCTCCCTCATTGGCCATTTGGTCGACCAGCTCGACGTCGGACGCCATTCGAACGACATTCTCGCGAATCTCATTTACGAGGCGGGGATAATTGCAGTCGCTCTTTGGCTTACGAAGGAAAGGCCAGATGTGCTCGTCGATCTTCTACATCCTTGGGTGAGTATTTTCGGATGATCATCTTATTATTTATTTTGTCGTATTGCTTTCGAGGTGCATAACCATTGTTGTAAATTATCTTGTACATAATTTTGTATTACTATATATCTTGAAGACTTGTATCGTCATTCTGTCACATTCAAATATCGGAATGTGAAGGCGGATGTCCACGAATCGCTGTACAAAGTCCACATATATCAGTCAAACGAGTACGGATTGAATCCCCGCCATTCATCGTCGTCGCCCTGCGTAGCTGCTAGGTTTGCGATATAGTTGAGACAGATACGGGCAGACGTTGTCGATCCGGTCGCTTCATACGCCTCTACGTATCCAGTGGAATCGATACTGCGACCAGTATAAATGAGTACAGGAGCGTTGAAAAATCTTCCTCGGAGATATCGAAGGAACGATTCTCCAGCTGAGGGATTGAGATAAGTCCAGCCGCGGGACATCATGGCGACGGACAAACGTTGGAACTTGGCAGCACGTGCACCAAATCACCCCGGCCCGTGATTACCGTCGACTCCGGGCGCATCTCTCCTAAATTGGCAACCGCGCCACAGGAACGTCAGCCGTCGGCAACGCGACGTATGTCGTCGAGGAACACAATCGAAATGGCCTTAATTTAGCTTGACCGGGCGTTTTAAATTTCATTATTTACAAAGACAAGATACGGATACAAGATAGAGGTGCAATTTGACAACAGGTAGTAAGTACAACACTATTTAAACGACGTTCGGGACGTTGGAAAGCAAGAAAAACTGGAAATACAAATAAATTTAATCAAGAAGGCTTACCCACGGATAGAGGAGATCAAAAAGGACGTCCTTTCTCTCCTTTGCAAGCCAACGGGTGACGCCAACGATCGACGCTTCGTAAATTAGGTTGGCAAGCAAGTCATTCGAATAGCGTCCGACCTCGAGCTGGTCGATCATATGACCGACGAGCGAGAAGAAGAGCTCCGACTCCTCCTTCGGTAGCGTCTCGGCGATCTTGGCTTGAGATTCTTGTGGGATGTCGATAGCGGGGAGTGGAGGATCAAGAAGCAAACGAAGACGCGAAACTGCTGCGTCCTGCATGTCTTGTATTCGTTTAGAAATTGGATTGGATATGGAGCGGTCGGTAGCCATACAAAGGAGGAGGTAGGCGCGGTTATAGCTGGACGGAAAGGTAATGCCTCCTTCGATCGTGAATCGGAGGAAGATGGTCAGTTGGTGGTCCGCGTCGGAATTAGAGTCCACTGGCGACGGTGGGGGTGGAGAAAAAATGTTGGTGACAGATGTCGGTTTTGCCGTCTTTGCCTTCACCTGCCCCTTCACCTGCCCCTTCACCTTCTGGGGTTTGCTGACGTTTAGAAGCGCATCCAGCCGAAAATCATCGACTTTTAATGCCTGGAGCTTCTGGAGAAGGGGATGGAATAGCGCTCGCTTTCCTCCCATGAATGTATTATGCGACGACATATACGTCTCGAGGGTGTCGAACATCGCCTTCGACGACGCATAGGTTAACGAGCCATTTGGGTGGAGACTAGCGTTCATGATAATAACCTCGTTTACGGCGTATGTCTGCTCCCTGGATAGCTTCGTAATGCGGAAGGTGAAGCGGTCGTCTTGGGCTTTGGGCGTGGCTCGATAGGCGTCGAACGCGCTTTTCCGGATCCATGGATCTTCGTCCTGCATACGTTGAAAGATAAATTTATCGGCATATTCGATGGTGGGCTGCGCAATTGGGATGTCGGCGAGGCAACTATAGAGGATTGAGGGGTCGTTAGAATGGGGGTGATGGAGGAATGTGCGCCGCAGAACTAGGGCAACACGGGGGCTCACAACGTATAATCTGTGAGCCCCCGGGCTGCCATAGATAAGACCCTCCCACAGTCCGAAGCTGTTTGTTCCCAAAACGAACTCGGTGTCGTCCGCGGCTTCCCAGACACCGAGGAAGAAGTAGCTCGCGAGACTCTCGTAGTCTATCGCGTACCATTCCTCGATGGCTGGGTCAAACCTCCTCTGCAACATTTCAGAGATAGGCTGGTCCCCATACCTCTCGCGTAAGCCCTCGCCGACGCTCACGATCGTGTGGTGGGGAGTTTCGAGATAGTATCTCAAGCCGGTCAACCAGATGTCTGTCTCAGCGTCCAGTTGACGAGACACCTTGAATTTCCTCATCCATTCTCCTAGATGCGGCTCTTTGGGGTTCTTATCGCTAAAATATGCTAGAGAGAAAGCGTCATTTCGATAGTGCATCAGGAAGATAAACTTCCTTAGCGTTGCTAGATCCTTTCTGGGAAGGGAGAAAGAGGACACTGGCAGGCTGCTATGGATGGATTTAATGATGAAACATGACGCTTGCTCGAGGCCGGCCAGGGCGTGCTCCAGGGAGTGGACGTCAACGGGGTCCTTTAAGTCACGATAGAGGTTGGGCCGCCCATAAATTCGTGCGAGACCACGAAGCTCCAGGGTGCCAGTAGTTATGTTGTAGTAACATACACGTTGTCCACCTTTCTTACGGGCGCGGCCGCCTTTCCAGAGAGGCCATTCCGCCCTAACGCGGGGATTCCTGGGTCGCAATTCAGCTCCAGTGATGTGAACACAGCAGAAATCCTACAATTCTAATTGACCAGCGGGGAAGACCTGGAATTGTCGCAAGATAAATCGCGGAATAAAATGATGATAGAGGTCTTTTGGCTGAGCGGCAGCGTCCCCAGGGGGCGCCATGCCTCGCTGCGGGAAAGGGGAGATAGGCGCAGGAAGGAAGATGCGTGAGAGTCTGTGCGCACTGACTTCGAGCTGTCAAAACGGTAAATCCGCTCAAGAAGCGACCGGCTGGCCACGAGGCACTGGTGGAGGATCCCGGAGTTCTAGACCTTCACAGATTGGTGCCTATCTGAGCATTACGCCAATTATTCGCAACAACTTCAAGGCCCGATGAGTATTCAAGTGAGAAGTGAGGACGATAAGTAATATCATCAGAATGCCTGCCATATAATCAACTCAATAATTCTTGAAGCCCCTCCACTCATCGTCGTCATCCATCTTGGCCGCCAGGCTCGCAATATAGCTAAGACAAATACGAGCAGACGTTGTCGACCCAGCTGCCGCGTACCTGGTTACATACCCAGTCGAATCGATGCTGGGACCGGTATAAATAAGAACGGGGGCGTTGAAAAACCTTCCTCGGAGATACCGAAGGAACGATTCTCCAGCCGAGGGATTGAGATAAGTCCCCGCGTTGAGATTTTTCTCAAGTCGCACATTATCCGAGATAAAGCGGACGCGCGAAGGGTTGTCGTTGTCTCGAAGGAACGCTACACAAGGGTTTAAATGACGATCTGAAGCGGTAACATGGGAGATGCTGACCATAGTTAGCTTCCACCCAAGCTTTCGCTACAGAGGTGGAGGATAATTCGATAACTTGAATGCCTTTAGAACGGGCATCGGCAACTTCGTAAGCATTATTTTGCGGGTTGTCGTCGATCCATACTAAAAGGGGGGTCTGAAGAACTTCGCCAGGCGCGACTCGGATCCATGAATGGTCGAGTGGAAGAGGTTTTTCTCCTGAGTATCGATCAAAGTTGAAGTCAAAGATAATATGGATTAAGCGCCCACCTTTAGAACACCGTTCCAGGAAACACTTCAACGACTCGTCGCCCAGTGCTCGAGCAAGATTGTTGGGAGTGATCCCACCAACATTGTATTCATCCAATAGCATGACAATGCGAGTGCACGCATCCTTTGACAAGTCCCCATTGTACCAAATGGATAGTCGAGAGCAAAAGACGTCCGGTGGAATGAATGTGATCTGAGATTCGGATGAACGGGCGCTCTGGGCGGTAAATATAAAATTAAGCGCACCTTGGCACCAATATAGTCTCTCCAGAATTCCAAGGCTTGCTGGTCCTTCAGTTCATCCAAAGGTCCCACCTCGTAAGGTGGAGGATTGATCTGGGGTTGCACCGCGTCCTTAGCATGATCACGAAAGTAGCCCACAACCGCCACGGACGTGAGGAGTATAATGAGCTGGTTGTTGAGTTGCCGTTCGTCGTCCCGAAGCTGTTTAACCAGTACTGCTGGGTTCAGGAACGCGACTATCTTGCGAGAACGCTTGTAGCCCCACACAAGGAGGTGCTCCTTCGTCCGTTGCAAGACATCGCCTATGCTTCGGATACAGTCACAGAGCTGCGCTTCTCCGGTGCCCTTGAACTCGGCAGAGGCAAAAGGGGAGAGAATATTGCGGATTTGGACGACCGTCGCCGAAATTTGGGTTATTGTTGCCTCCTTTTCGGCACGCTGTTCGATCCAGGATTCGATTACCTTGCATAGGGTGCAGACCGTCAATGCAACGGAGATGACCTCCATGTTGCAAATACGCCCGAGAGATCGAACTGGAGAGAGTAGAGACTAACCCATGGGAGCCTCCTCGCAGTTACTCTGGATTGACATCGGAATCCTGTGCTAGCGGATAAAACGGGCCGCGTCGCCCCACAAATAGGGGCCTCCTCTCCTTCCCCAGATGTACTCGTAGAATCGTGTTCGTAGTCTAGAATTATTTAAGGATAGAGTATCTACATACTAAAACCAAGGTTTTTGTCCAGAGGTCAACTTTGAAAGTTGACGGACTCAACTCTCTGCTGTCGCGGTTGAGCCTGACCAGGGATTATATAAGGCTCAAGAA
>JANKHO010000881.1:0-14449 GCA_027627235.1 Agrocybe chaxingu | reverse complement strand
CACGTCATCTCCGGTGCGCGCTCGGGCAACCACCCGACGAACATCTCGACGCACACGCCACACACCTATACGCTCGACGACCTCCGCTCCAAGCCCGAGGCGAGTGGGGCACCACTGACGCTGACAACAAGAGCAGCGTCCATGACGAGGCTATCAAGACCGGCTTCGTCCAGCCCCGCAGCGATAGCGATGTTAACGTCGGCGTCAAGATAACCATCGATAGGGAGATCGGCTATGACGATGACAGCAACGGATACAGGAAGTAAGCGCTCTACGCTATTGTGTTGGGTTCGCGAGCACCCTGTGTTATGGGATTTGGTCAAGTCAAGTCAAGGCTATCTTCATTCAATCTACGTGTCGGGGAAAGTGGGTCGGTATGTGGCGGTGTGTGGCAGGGGGGGCTGGACAGACAAGACAGGTTCTCGGACAATTGGATACCGGAGGAAAGGAGGAGGCCGTTTTCCCATTTATTCTCTCCCAAAACATCCATTTCTTTCTCCGTTCTTTCGTTCCCTTCCTTCTCGCTGACCCCCCTCTTATCCATCCATGCTGCTTCATCTGCTCCTAACCACACCATTTTTTCTCGTGTTGTGTGTTTCGTGTACTTACCTCGGTGCGGTGCGGTGCTTCATTGCCCCAGTGCCATTCCGGATTCTGCCCTTCCGACGGCTGTCTGCTGCTTATCTATATCTATTACTACCATATCCTGGATAGATCCTCATTTCATCTATGTACTCTAACTAACTTAAGCTATCTCAGTGTACTTGAACTTGAGCGCCCAGCTGTTAAGGGGGTATACTCTCCAGACAGACGCCCTTAAGTGTCTGATGAGTCGAGCTTTGGCAGTTCTGCCCCCTTTGTATGTGATATACTCCCGCTCCACGTTTCGTCGGGAGTACACACTGTCGAGACCGCGCGGACGTTCCGTTTGCTGATTAATACGACCGATCGTTTGCGCGTGGTTTCAATTTGCAATTTCCCTTTGCCCTTACATACCCCTACTTTCTCTTTCCTCCCCTTCTCTTTCCTGCATCTTCTCAGTAGAGAGACCACAAGAACTCTACTCGAACAAAGCATCCAGGTTGAAGAGCTTGAAGGGTGGCCAGGCCTGAAACTCGTTTGATGCAGACATGCACAGCTTCGTGATCATTGACTGATATCGGAGCAACCTCGGATTATTGGCCGGAAGAGGAAGGAGTTGCCTTTTTCGTTATGGCCACCGGGGCCGGTGGCGGGAGGCCGAGATCTTGACTTGGGAAGGAATTGGTTCCAAAATCAACCCATGTATGTAGCATCCTCGTGCGGACAAAAGTCATTAATAAAATAATAAATTCGTTGAGTGTATATTCGCTGGCGACTGGTTATAACCATCCTTATCCTCACAGATCCGAGTCCCTCTTTCAGTCGGTCTCTAGGATGATGTTATTGGTCACCATTTCTCCTTCAGTATTAAGTGCCAGTGTGTTAGTCCATGTCAAAAAATTGCTTAATTACTAAACAGTTCAATGATGACCTATTCGAACTGTAAGTTCGTAAAAGACCTCAAACCAGATAATATTCTGGTCGATTTGGGCGACCTGAATGAAAGCAGGTGAATTGCAAGATTATATGAGAGACGTTGTGCCCGCCATATATGACCCGCCAGGTTATCTACAAGATTCCGACGAGCCCATTTTTACTACCATTTCGCAACCACTACCGAATTTCGGGTTGGACCCTTTTCTGAACAGTCTCGAAGCTCGCATCATCGACTACAGCGAAGGTAACATTATCTGCATCTCTATGAGCACATCGGTGCCTTATGTTCTGACTAAAGCGTATAGCCTTTCTCATTGGAGGAATCCCAAAGAGCAGCCACTTTCTGACCATGACCATGTATGAGCTCCTGGCCGGACACCGCCTTTTCGACAACGCCGGCTCGGAAACGCCCTCCTTCAAAACCTATTCACCCGACACGCATTTACAATTAATCATCGAGTTTCTAGAATCTTTTCCACTTTTTGGTGCAATGCAAACGCGCATCCCAATGCTTTCACTCTGACGGTCAGCATAGCAGAGTCTGCCATTAATAATCACTTACACACAGAATCTCTCATTGCCAGTACACCTGAAAATCTTCCTATCGAAGTTCTCCTGCGCGCCGTTGGCTTCGCTGAAGAGGCGATGCCTGATCCCGGATCCGCGAAAGCGTCCTTCCGCGTCGGAACTTTTGTGCGACGATTGGCTTCATGCTCAAGCGCTCAAGGTTAGGTGTACGTGTGGGCTGTCGAGTCGGCTCCAAGTTAGTTTGAACAAATTGCCTATATAGGTATTGCGAGACACTTATACCGCATCCTCGCAGTAACCCAATCTCAACTTTTCGGCCGTTTGAGCGCGTGTTGGGTTTGGTGAACAGTTTTGATGGTGTATTGTCTCCTCCTGTTAGTGTCCACGTCGCTCACTCGAGCAAGAACAGGATAAGTCCTGAATTGTGGAGGCACCAACTCCTGACTCTGAAGACTGAGGATAAGCATGATACTGCCTATTAATAATAACCCACGTATAGGGGCAGTCCGAATTTTTTGAGCACTGAGGTCGCTAACACAAGAAAACGTGGATTGAGTTGCAGGTGAGATTCGTCAAGTGCAAGGTATAAGGAGGCGCACCAGGACACAGCCAGTGAACTATCTTCGAGGAGAGGAAAAGGAGAATAAATAGTCTGCATTTGTTCATACGACGCTTCTGATATACAAACTTTGGCGATACGACGACGCAGTCTTCTTGAGATGGGCGAAAAAGATATTCGAGGGGTAGGAGACCAGAGGGAAAGAAGAAATGCATTGAAAAGCGAAAACAAATGCATGTGCACATAGAAACCATGGTTTTAGAAGGTGAAATTGAAAGTGGTGGCAGAGGCGGGCGAAAGGTGTAGGTAGGCAGGCGGCGTGAAGAACGAAAGAACAGGCACTGTATGTTTCAGCAGGAGATGCTGAAAGTGGTCCATATCTCGACGGAGAACCCGACAATTAGGCCAGATATAAGTGAGAACTACGAAAGAACAGGAGAAAAAAGGAATGAGCGATCGTGCATATCATAAACCAGGAGGAATGCGGGTTTGCATACGAGGGTAATAGAGAGGAAGAGGAAACTGCGCTATACAGGAGGATGCGGTGTTATGCCATAGGAGAAAAAATATGAAATGAACGCGAAATGAATGAGGATGCGGAAATCATACATATGGTTGGGTCTGTTCTTACAAAACACATACAACCGTTTGGACCATATACGCTGGCGAAGCGCTATGATAGATGGCTGCGACGATAGCAATGCGACGACGGGAATATGCCGGGTAGTTGGAAGTGTCTATGAGGGTGTGTCGAATAAAAGGATGGGAAGGATGCAAGGTAGATGATAGGATTCCTTGTGACGATTAAGATTGGATAGCCTTCAGTTCTTGGACCAGTCGCTGAAAGAAAGGTCAGAAACGATAAAGTTGAATATTAAGGTGATAGTCTCACTTCTGCATCTTTTAGCAACGATTCCGGATCGATCGACCCTTCACTAGCTAACCTGACGCCGTACTCCAATAATTGGTGCATATAGTATGGGGTAATGACGGCTTCGTTCTCCTTGAGTGCAGGTTGTGTAGGAGGAGCTAAACGGGATGAGAGCGTCAGACATCTGGTAACTGATAGAAACGGCGCGTCCTCACGTTCTTGTGATGCCAACCAGCGATCATTAAGTAAGGAAGGTATTGTCGCGCGCTCCTTGGCATTGCGGCACAAGCAGCTCTTGATGGTGGCCACAACATCCTTCCGCACTCGCACCTTGAGGTGTTCTAGCCTCTTTGGAGGTTCAGGCGGTGCTCCTGGAATGCCGGCTTTCGACGATGGTACAGTAGGTACTGAATACTCAGGATATTCAATCACATGCGTCAAATCAGGGATCGCCTTCATCTTGTGGTAGACAGAAAGGTGCTGGAATGGCGGTTGACCGTATACCATCTGGTAGAGGATGATACCCAAGGACCAAACATCCGAAGGGCGACCGACTTTTAGTCGGCGCATACCATCTGGCAGTTCGATGGCTTCAGGACTCATGTAATTGACAGTGCCGATCTATTGAAACAATCAGCATTCGAAAGGGATGCGATGATTAGACAGAAGCCTACCTGGTGATCTCGTTGGATGTTCGTTGTGTCATTGGCGATCGCGTTCGCAATACCAAAGTCGATCAGCTTCAGCTGACCGCGGACCAACACAAAGTTTGCGGGCTTCAAATCTGAATGCACGATCTTTTCTTCGTGAATCACTTGCACTGCTTGGAGCATCTAGGCGAAGCTGGGATCAACAGACTGAACCCGTCCTTGGATAAGATACGAAACATACCTGTTGCCAGTAGTACGCAACCCAAACCATGTTCAGCTGGTCCTTCGTCTGCTCTGATAGTAGCCGAGCAAGGTCGATCTCGCCACATTCCATTACAAGCAACAGGTGCCCTTTACTACTCCCAGTACCTGGCTTGAGCTCGCTATCGATCAGGCGAATTATTCGACTATTACCATCGAGGCGTTTGAGGAGAGCAATTTCGTTCATATACCCATTCATAGTTTCCGTGTCCGTCTTGTCTAACGAAACCCGTTTAATGGCGTACAGCTCGTTGGCGTGGTTGAGCACACGGTAGACACGCGATGAGCCACCCTTGCCTATCATGTCCAGCCGAGCGTAGGCTTTCTTGTTAACCTAAGACGAGAGAACATCAACACAGAAGAGCCGAGAACGAGTCAATTCCACAAACCACAATATGTCGATTGAATTGAGTAGCCTGACTTTGGGCAGCTGATGGAGGTGCGGACTGCGACGAAATTGTTGGAACCGACTGCGAGTATTGCTGCTGTTGAGACAACTGAGATTGCTGCCACTTTCTTTCTCGGTCACGATCCTTCTCTCGTTCTCTTTCCATTTCGCGTTCCCTTTCCCTTTCACGTTCCCTCTCTCCAGAGCTACATGCACCTCCATGTTCATACTCGTCGTCTCTTTCTTCTTTCTCCGCACCTGCCCAAGTCTTGCCAAGAGGATGAACCGGAGGATCCGACTCTCGTAACATCGAGGGTTCGGGAGCCGTCGGGCTTCGTCGATGCTTTGCTACATCTCGAGCTGCTTTACCTGCGGTCGCAGGTGAAAGGCGACCTTTGGCAGGCGGAGATGTGCGGCCCTTCAGCGAGGTGGCAGGAGAAAGTCGTCCTTTCGCAACAGGAGGGGATGCACGCCCTTTCGACGTTGCGGAAGGAGAAGGGCGTGTATGAAGGCGGGGAACTAGCGGAGGGGACCCTCGATTAGAATCGACAACTGTTGGTGAGCCAAGAGATACAGCCGACGTGGGAGGGATGAGGCTTCGGAGTGTATCCGAGTCCCGTCGCCTGTGCCCGTATGTGGATCTCGATGACTGAAGTGGCTGGTTATGGGTAGGAGAAGATGAAATTTCATCCTTGCGTTCCATTTCATCTTGTGCACGATATTCTATGAGAGATGCTTAGCTGTATGTTCAAAGCGTAAGGGAAAGGAAAACATGCTTTTGAGCTCTGCCCTACCATCCTGATCTTGTCGTTCGCGCTCCTGGGCTGTAACTCTTCGAGGTCCTGCAGCACCGTCTGCGTGGTAGCCTGGTATTCGAGGTATTAGAGGGGGCATAATAAGCGATTCTCAATACATACCCGTACTGGTGCCGGGCCTTGAATTAGAGTTCTGGTACTGGTGTTGCAGCTGTAGTTGGTAGTCGTCGTTGTCTGTGCAGAACACATTCAGCAATGAACCTGGAAAAAACAAGAAGAAGCTACTAACGGAGGGCATCGCTTAAACTGGCAGATCTACGAGGTCGCGTGTTGCCTGACTGCGTGAGACCGTTCACGTTGATGCTCAGGCCACGAGCGCGGACTGCACCTGTTGGGATGGGCTGGGGCAGTGGGATGTTCGCTGGCTCAATAGCAGCTGGAAGCGGCTCGTCTTCTGGCTCTGTGTCCTCTCCTCCGACAGAAACAATGACGGGAGAACGACGGCCACCTGCTTCGTTGTCACTACTCTCAACCTCGGAAATACGATCGAAGTTGGTTTGAGCATTGGAAGTACCGTATTTGGTTGCGGACGATGACTTCATGATTCGACCGACACGGTTGGGACCGGGCAAAACTGATCGGGCACGTTGCGCGGACACGTCCGCGAGCGGTCTGCCACTTGCACTGCTGGAGCTACTGGCAAGATAAGCTGCTCGCGCTGTCGTCAAACGTGTGGAGGTTGAGGACATAGAGCGTGTAACCAGCGGTGGCGAATTTCTTCGCTTCGTCGCAACCGAAGCAGCTTGAACAACGTAGGGATGCTCATCGGATTCGCTGATGTTCTCCTTTTCTTCCTGTAGCGCATAGGCATTGGCGTCGAGGGTCTGTTTCGCCCGTGATGCTCCCATCGATTCGTGCCGCTCACGCACGTCTTCCGTTGTCACACGGCGTGGTGCCGCACGGGGCTTCGAGAGCGAAGATGATGTCGGCGCTAAGTACGAAGGCGCTGATGAAACAGGGCCAGACGCGACTCGTTGAAAGGATCTCGCTGGGCGGTCGTTCTGTGTCACCATTGAACCTCCTGTCGAGCCTGTGAGGATGGGAAACGCGCTTTCTGAGCGCGAAAGAGATATTCGTGGGACGGGTGAGGCGTGTAAATCTTGGGACGGGGGTTCGAGGTTGGGTGGATCTGGATGGAGAGATGTCTCCTGAGGCGTTGGAGGCGACGAATTGTTGGATTTTGAAGATGAGCCCTTGGAAAGGCGTATGATGTTTCCATCCTGGTCAACAATATAGTCAAATGAGAGGTCGTCGATGATTGAGGAGTCGTCCGAGTTGGGAGTTGTTGACTTTGAATTGGAAGAGAAACGGCGCTCGTCGGGGGTGCGTGGGGACGAAGTCGAAGGGCTTACTGACATGATTGGAATATACGGGAGAACGAAAGAGACAGCGACGAAAGCAAAAAGGAAAGCACGGTGGACACTGGACAAAGCAAAGGAAAACGAAATATCAACGCCAAATATCAACTCGTGGTCGAAACCAACACCACGATGCAACCAGGACCCTTAACACTGCTTCTCTTTTTGGCCCGACTCTTCTCCCGGCTAGCTCCAGACACCCCATACATGGCAATTTGGCCTCGGGGTCCTTCCTCTTGGCCACCAACACGATCACGGGACTAACCACGTCGGTTACGCGTCAACTAACCGTCAACATTTTTGTGAATTCTTTGTTTCATTGCTGCTGTCCAGTGTCGAAGCAGGAAATGCTAGCCATTGATGAGAAGCCATGCACAAGAGGCAGTGGGTTCAGGCTCCAGATTTTCAAGAGATAATGCATACTATTAGCTGATTACAGTTTAGCCCTGCCAGAAGCTGGGCAGGACGCCGAGCCCTCGGTCACAACGACCTTGTTCAGACCAGCTATGATTGCCTCGACGCCCTTCTCCAGGTCCTTCAACAGTTGTTCGCAGGTGGGGATGTCGTTTATCAACCCCACGGTGACGCCAGCACTCCAGATTCCAAGGTCAGGATCGCCTTTCTCGTACACCAAGCGTCCACGAGCTCCGGAGACGAGATCCTTGATATCCTCGAATTTGGCATTTCCACGACGTTCAATCTCTACAACCTCCATGGCGACTTTGTTCTTGTAAACACGGGCAGTGTTACGAAGGCTGCGGAAGATATGTATCGTGTCCCGCTCTGTTGAAGCAACGATTTTCTCTTTGATATTTTGATGGATAGGCCTACGAAGAAAGTAACATGTTTAATTTGCAGGAGGACTTTGTGATTCTGATGCACTCACGCCTCAACCGTGCACATAAAACGAGTCCCCATGTTAATACCCTTAGCGGGAATAAATAGACATTCTATGATTATACGTGAAGGATGACTCACAGCTGCACCAAGAGCGAGAGCAGCAGCAAAGCCTCGAGCGTCAGCGATACCGCCAGAGGCAATGAATGGAACCTTGAGTTCCTTGACAGCCCTGGCCAACTGAACGAAGAACGCCTTTGTTATTAAGACTGGCAGAAATATCTTTAATAGCTCACCAGGACAAGACCGCCGATGTCATCCTCGCCAGGATGACCAGCACCTAGTTTGAGATGCGTCAAGAGCAGAACCAGATGGTGTTGATTAGGACAACTCACACTCAAAGCCGTCGATACTTAACACATCAACGCCAAGCTTCTCAGCGCTCTAAAGGAACATGGGCTGAGTCAACGAAGGGAGAGTTGATTCAAGACCTTCTGTACCTTGGCGTGCCTTATGGTCGTACATTTGTGAATAACAATGCAACCTTGGCTCTTGAAGTATTGGATCAGGGGTCCAGCTAGGTGTCTATCGTCGTTCTCTTGTTACCACCACAGAAACAAGAGGCGTACGATTATTTCCTGCAGTCTCAAAGATCTTGACTCCCTCCTCAACAGCAACTCGGGCATAAGCAGCATAGTCAGGAGGGTTGATGCTTGGTAGGAGGGTGATATTGACACCAAAGGGCTTCGAAGTCAGTTTCCGGGTCTCGCGGATCGCGACTCGAAGAGCGTCTGGAGACGGTTGGGAGAGGGCAGTCAAGACGCCTGTGAGCTTTGATGTTGGCGCCCGTTGTGCTCATTCAACAAAAGATAGGACGCACCCAAACCGCCAGCGTTTGACACAGCTGCTACCATAGGAGGAAGACCAACCCTGAGGAGGGGTATTTGTAATTAGTGGGTCCAACGATCCATGGTAATATGACTGGATCTACCATTGCATTCCTCCTTGCACGGCTGGACTGCAGTCAAAGGGGATATCAGCCCAGGTCGAAGGGTAGAAACAGCAGACGCACACTCGAATGCCAAGCAGTTTCGTGAGAGGTGTAACAATCATCTTGTTGGTGGTCGAAGTAGAGAAAGACCTGGATGGACTACGGGATGGAGGGGCTCTTTGAAAAGCGGGCGGTAAAGGTATCCGGTTAACAGGAGATCCGAAGGCGGTGGGCCTGGCAAACTGCTTAGAAGAGTTGGATTGAGCGATGAAATTCGGGCTAAGGTTGGTATTATGAGCCGGTATAACCCTTCGAGAGCAAACAAGAGTGATAGCAAGCGGCGGTTTCGAGAGCGGGACGGTGGAAGTAAAAAGCATGAGCTCTTGCCTGGTACCGTAGGCGGCACATCTCGCTGTGCCGGTTTATCCGGGGAAGAGGTCCTTTTGGAGCATGATTTCCTTGGTCAAGTGATGCGGGGAACTCAGGGGCTTACAGGGTCTTCTCAGTCAACGTTCAACAAGGCTTGAGCATCGTCAAGTACACTCAGAACTTGTCTCTAATTCTCCCATGAAATGAGACCATAAATCAGGCGATCACAATTATGCAATATTCGAGTGTGACAGTGAACTTATATCCTCAAGGGCCCATTTGTATTGGCAAATTTTTCCAACTCGGACTTCATGAACATCAAGCCCCAACGCATCGCTCGACTGTTTCAGGCTGAGGTTCTTCAGCTGTCGCAGTCGCAGTTGAGGCTGGAGCCCCAGCTTTATCCTCCTCGTCCAGCTTGTCCAACCACTTCGAAACAAATTTGGAATGAGCCCCATAGTTTACGGTCGCATCCAGAGCATCCCTGCGACACGAAAATTAGGTTTGAGGTAAGTGTATATTCTCGACAGCACTTTTCGCCACTCACCTCAGGATCCCCTTCTTGTCGATAATAAAGGTCACCCGCGCAACTGGGGCAAGTCCCATCAACCCTTTGCCAACTCCATACGCTGTGACAGCTACCTTATCTTCGTCGCTGAGCACGGGATACTATATAGCCCATGCTCCAGTTCAAGATCGGTGAATCCAATTGTCAGAGGATACTTGCCGTCAATTTCTCTTTCTCGACGAATGCCTTCTGCCTTTCCACGGAATCAGTGCTAATGCCGATGATCTGCACTTTGCCAGGCTTGAATGTGTCCTTCTCTGAGTATGAAACATCGTTAGATATGTGGTATGTCGAGGTTGGCAAAGATGTTTGCACACACCCGCAATGGCATCTCGGAACTGGCATGCCTCTCGAGTACAACCATATGTGCCTATGATGAACAGATATCTTAGAGGCGATCCGTTGATTTGGAATGGTGAAGATACATTACCAGCATGTGGGTAGAAGAAAATGGCAGCGGGTAAACCAGTTTCACCTGGGGTGAACGTGAACGTCTGACCGTCGTAGTTTGGGAGAGTGATGGAAGGAGCAGGCTTTCCTATCAATGATTGGAAGGCCATGGTTGGCTTCAAAGAGACGTACTCTGTAAGCTGCAACCCTGAGGAACTTATATACAATGTGGTGTCCTGTGCTGACGGAGACAAAAAGGGAACTGCACTAGGTCTCACTGGATGATGTGATAATGAAGCATGATCTCCGACCAACTCTAAAAGACATGCGCATGACCTCGAGAACAGCGGCATGATGAACAAGAGGCCGACTGCGATTCATCAGTTCAAGAATCCAGATTCAACCTACACGTGGGTGTTCAATTGACGTGTTCGATCGTCGGAAGTTACGTGAGTATTGAAGAGGGTCATGTCAGTCGCGACACTGGGTGGACAACGCGGAAGGGAGATTTTGAAAAAGGATAATTTTAGCGTCGCATGCTGCATACAGTGTGAAGAGAGAAATAACATGCAAGATCATACGGGGTGGATGGCAGACATTTACTCGTCATCTTCTTCCTCCTCCTCCTCTTCCTCCTCCTCCTCCTCCTCATTAGCCTTCGCCTCCTCAATAACAGCGGTGGCAATTCGATCCAGATCCCGCTGACCGTCTTGCGAGATTCTTCGACCGCCATTGCCTGTTTGCTCCAGCACGCCGATCTTCTCCAGTGATTGGCAGACTTTCCGCTGAACAGAAGCAGATGCGTCAGCATGGTGCGAGGGTCGGTTGCCACGTCTGTTGCGTCCACCGTGCAGCTTGGTGAGAGCACCGATACCGACATCTTTGCGGAGATATATGTGACGAGCAACGGCAGCTGGAGGGCCATTATTTGCAAGAGCTGTTTATGCTATTACTGGACACACCTGCACGGATGTAGTACCAGTCGGGATCGTAAGGGGCAAGCTCCTTGAATGAGCCAGTTTTGACAAGATCGACCCATGAAGGAACCTCGAGCTTTCCGGAGCGCTTCAGGTGGGAGGCATAGGCGGCGATGAATTGATCAGCGCTGGAGACATGAAAACGAGTTGTATGAGTATTCCGAGCTGTCTGCAACCGCGGAGAGCATGGCCTGACCTAACGTCTCGTACTCCAGGCATCTTGATGGGGGTTTTCTTGAAGAAGGGAGCGTGGGGGCTGTCGGGCGCGACGTTGGCGGCTTTGTGTGTATCGCTCTTGATCATTCACAAACAGCGCGTGTGGGGGGCTTCGGCATCTTCCGAAGAACTGTATAGCAGGCAATGCTTAGTCAGCCCTCCCAAGTTGCACACCGAGTCCCCTCCAGCTGGGTTGTATGAACGTTTATGTTTAAGTTCTGGTTCTGGGCGTCTTCCGCTCCATCGATGAGGGCAATTGGACATGGCTCAAGCTCATAGTAAGATGAGTTTTTGTAATTCTCGCCTAGGTCTATTCAATCACCCTTCAAACCATGAAGGCATTGCTTCATATCTGTAGCGCGTGAGGCAGGTGGTGCAACGGCGCTGTAGGCCAGCGCAAGAGGTGACGAGGACTGTCCTATTTTTGTCAGGCGTTGGAGAGTCAACTTGCATGGGTGCTCTTGTTCGCAATGTCCTATTTATCGCTGCTCCGATACCCTTCCCACGGTTTCTCTCTTTCTCTCACTGCGTCCCAACCGCGGACGCGTTGTGCAAGGTGGTGGGGTCACTCCTTCACCCTTGCTCGCAATGTCAGGCATAACTTCAACGCCGATATACACCCTTTTCACTGGAGCCGACTTTGCCCCGTCAGAGACGGTCTTCCCCCCCATAGGCATACTCCCAGCGGAGCTCCTCATCGAGATATTCTCCCACTGCGTCGCAAACGAACCCACCACCCCCTTGACCCTCCGGCAAGTATCATGGTGGTGGAAGAACTTAGTCGATAGCTCTCCACGGTTGTGGCAAACAATTATACTTGACAACGCGGACAGCAATACGAGGTTCTCCGAACACCAAGTAGCGTTGTGGACGGAAAGGTCGAAACCGCTGAAATACGACGTCGAACTCAATGTTGACGACCCAGACTACATCCTTCCTCTCCTTTCGCCACTACTGTCGTCTATCAACCGTTGGCGGGCATTGCGTCTTAGTGGCAAGCACGACGAAGAAATCGTTATGGCGTCGTTGGAACTCACCCCCGATTCTCTTACCCACTTACATCTATGCTTGCACGACTTCGATCAAGACGATTTTGACGACGAAGAACCTCGGATCACATTCTCACCTATTAGCCCTGGCGAATGCACCAACTTTGCCTTGAATATATGGATCTCTCATCTCCCTTCGCCCATCCTCCTTCCGCCTTTACGTTTCGTGCACCTGACGATAGCGGAAGGCGGCCAAATTGGTTTACACACGCAGCCGAAATACATTCTTGAATTCCTCACATCATGCTCGGAGTTGGAATCCTTCTACCTATCTGGCTGGCCACACGACAGTCCGGTCATTGGCCCTCTCCCGGCGGTTCACCTTCCAACCCTTGTAACACTGCATTTAAAGAGCACTTGCTTCGCTCGTGCAATTCTATCGTCACTTATAACTCCACGTCTCGAAAACCTTTTTTTTATCCCATCTGAACGTCGACTTTCAACTCCACAGTCAGTACCACGAAGACGGCGACAGCGAAGACGAAGCACGAGACTATTCACAGTCGCCATGGAGCGATCAAGCTACAGGGATGGGTTTGCGGAAGTTGATCAACCGTTGCAATCCCCCAATTCGGGTTTTGGAGATGGATTTTTGTGACATGCGTACGAAGGATTTTCGATATGTTTTCGACCGGCTACCCATGCTGGAGGACTTTTACATTGTCGCATCTGACATGTCAGACAAGGTCATCAATCTTCTTCGCCCTATATTCCCCAATCAAAGCGATCGAGTTGTACAATTGCGGCTTCCACGACTCCGTAAGCTCAGGCTTGCAAACTGTCAGCGCCTGAACGGAACGACCATCGTTGAAGCTCTCACTGGTCGTGCCCAGTGGACGGATGCGCATCACCCTGAAGATACATTGGTAGAGGTAGTAGTTTCGGGCTGCGAAAGGTTCTCTCAGTGGGATCGCCATCTTCTTTCTACAGTATTGCAGAATCGACTGCGCCCTTAGAAAGAGACGGCCCTGCATACCTCCAAGTCTCCAAGTTATCTATGGACGGTTTGTTAACTTTGTTTTGTATCCGTATTTGTATCTTGAACTCAGCTTCTCAGCCTCATTGTATTTCTTTCTCGCACACACAGAATGCAATCGTGACTCTAGTCTCGTACCAAGACCGTCTTGTAACAAAGTCTTGGGACAATCTCGGTGACTTATCCCCTTATGTTGTTGAACATACGGTAATGATTACGATACCGATGGATGTTGCCCTACATATATCATATCGCTCTGCAGCTCTCAGGGTGTCGAAACCGCGCAACCTCGGAAGCAGGTCCTTAAACCCACACGCGACCGATACAAGTCCCCTGCCTATAAAGAAGGGTGAACACCAGCACTTTCCAGTCTATACGCCTCGTCTTCATTGTTCAGCCATGTTCTCTACCGAACGACTTATTCTGCGAGCCACTCGACCTAGTGACGACGAGGACATGCTCAAGCTCTACAACGACGAACGCGTTGCGCCATGGATAACAGAGGGCTACCTCGTCCCCAAGCAACCCGGCTATATGGAGAAGATCAGGACCTTCGTCGACTCAGCTCTTCTGTTCGTCGTCCTGGAGGAAAAGGAAACCGGGGCGTTCGTTGGTGCTACAGGTTTTGTACACCAACCTGAACCCAAAAATCGCAATGCAGTCATTTTCATCGCTCTTGCCCAGGCGCACTGGAGCAAAGGGTACGGCTTTGAGGCGATGAATTTCCTAATTGACTACGCGTTCCATGCTATGAACCAGCACCGAGTGTCCCTCACTGTGTTCGAGGGAAACGATCGTGCGATTGACTTGTACCGTCGCCTGTGAGAATTCCGACTTGATTTCATATGTTCGTGCTGAGTCTCTGATCTAGCGGCTTTGTCGAGGAAGGCAGGCACAGAAAGATTGTGTGGATGAACGGAGCCTGGCGTGATACATACTACATGGGCATCCTAGAGGACGAGTGGGCCGAGAGAAGGAAGACCCAAGTCACTTCGAAAGGCAAAACTTGAGCTAGCTCTGATAAATCATTGTTATATATCCGATTAACCTTTAGTACAAAGCCGATATTATTTAATTCCCTCAAAATGCCCTACGGGGCGAGCCTGGACACTGTAGGCTGCACTCCAA
>JANKHO010000880.1:0-14459 GCA_027627235.1 Agrocybe chaxingu | reverse complement strand
GAGAAAAAGTGTATCATTAGGCGGTGGTGTCACATTTGATGGTGGATGACTGTACTTTAATGGACAACATTCTCATAGAAAATAAATTGGACACAGAAACTATCTTATTCAGTCAGCTCCCATGCAAAAGATGGGGGCGATACGCCAAAAGTCTTGAGTTTGAAACATTGTACAAAAGTTATCTAAATGAAGCGTGACAGGTAGGCACTGTCCCACACCTGCCAACGTCCACCTGCCAAACCCATCAGCTTCTCTGACCGCTCTCCGCTTCTCTGGCTCCTCAAGACTATTATTAGAACTGAGTATGACATGGCTGGACGTGCCTTATCTGAACGAGTCAAGCAGCAGAAGCGCCGTCATGCTGAAAATGCGAAAATGCAGGCTGCAATTGACGAGTACCTCCAAGAACAAGAAAAGCCTGCAGGGACTAAAAAATGCGGTTATCGACAGATTGTGGATGCACATGGGGTTAGTTCAAGCACCCTACAGCAGCTTGTCAATGGAGGAACTTCCATGAGCGTGTTTAACGCGTCGAAAAGGAAGCTCACCTATGTCGAAGAATGCGTCCTCGTGGATTTTATCTTGGAATCCGCTGATCGTGCACTGCCAATGACTCTTCAGCATGTCGAAACTCACGCAAATGCGATTCTTGCACACTGAGAGAAGGAAGAAGAACAGACCAAAGTGGGTGGCTCATGGGTGGGACAGTTCTTGGACAGGCACAGAGACGAGCTGCAAACTCACTGGTCATGGCCACTTGCAACCGAGCGTGCCACATCTCTAAATTGGGAGGCTGTCAAGCACTGGTTCGTTGAGATTGTCAAGAAAGAAATCCATGATCGCAAAATCGAGCCTCACAATATTTATGGCATGGATGAGAGCGGGTTTCCTCCATCCGATCAGGGTGTGCAACATGTAATTGGCCATCGTGGGTCAAAGATTCAGCACAAGGCTGGATCTGCAAATAGAGAAAATGTCACTGCTGACCTGATCAGGGACATCAAGGCGAAGGATGTGGAGCTGGATAGCGTGAAGCGGCAGGTCGCGTGGATGAAGGAAGCGCTGGCAAAGGCGACACGTGCGGGCTTCGTGCAGACGGATAGGGAGGGCAGTCCCGAGATCGGCGGTGTGGGCGGGTCGGATGAGGGTCAGGATAGCAAGCATGCCGAGTTGGCGCTCAAGTTTAAGCAGTTCCGGGCTCAGGTCCAGGTTAGTCGACGCGTATACTCGCTTGTCTGATAATTAACTTTTTTCGCTAGACGGCTATGGCAGAGCAAGCGAAGCAGGCTTCGGAACGGGTCGCAGAGGCCGAGCGCGTCAAGGCAGGCGCGACACAAGAGGTAGCGTATTATCGCGCCAAAGCTGCTGCTTTGGAGGCCAAAAGCGACTCGGAGGCCCAGCGATTGGAGCGCACCCGTATTTCAGAGCTGGAGAACCACATGTCCGCTCTCATGAATGAGCGATGGGCCCAAGATCGCAAGGTCAATGAGCTCAACGATTCGATCGCTCTCCAGACCATGCTATATGACCAAGCGGAGGCACGTGCCGCTGATGCCATCAAGCGGCACGAGAAGATGGACGAGGCCCATACGCGCACCGCGCAGCTCTACAATGACCTCCTGGAGAAGTATGAGACGATGGAGGTCAGATTTAGAGACCATCAGGACAGACTCGTCAGTCAGAGCTCGCTCCTTGAGCAACGGGAAGCGGACGAGGTCAGCCTGCGTGCGCAGGTGGACGAGCTGACACAATCGCGGGATCAGCACATCCGGGCATTGGACCAGGCGCGAATAGCGTTGGAATCCGCGTCAGCACGAGCCACGGAAGTTGACTTGCAGCACGAACGAGCGCTTGACACCATCAAGAGGCTGGAGGCTGATTTGGCTGAGCTTCGTGGTGATCTCGAGACGCGGACGGCGGAGGCCGATGCTGCGAGAGCCAGGCTGACAGACGTCGAAAATTCGTGGGCGAAATCTCGTGAAGAGGCAGATGCCTTCCGTGCGCTCACTACGACGAGTCTCGGCGAGCTGCTCGACACACATCGCGACCTAAAGGCGGACGAGGACAGAGTACTGCGCGGGCACTCTGAGAAGATCCATGCTGTGGAAGCCGAGGCCCAGTCACTGCGCCTAATGCTACGAGAGGCAACTCAACGAGCTGACGAGTCCACGAAGCAGCTCGCCGAGGAGCGAAAGCGCGGTCAAGAACTCCAGACCGAAGCTTCTCATTTCCAGGCCCAAATCGTCGTTCTCCGCGGGCAGCTGGCAAACGCTGTCACCGATACCGTGCGTCTGCGCAAGGATCTTTCTAGCGCCGAAAACAATCTCCGCGACAAGTCCAAGGAAGTCGCTGATCTCACCACCAAAATTGGCATGCTATACAACTATCTGGGAGAAAGCGGTATCAGTGTTGACGAAAACGATCTTCGTCCTTCGTCGAGGTCAAATGGACATACTTCTTCCGAAATGGTGGCCGACCTCGAGAGCAGGCTCGCTGAACGTACTCGCTTGCATGAGAATGCGGAGCGAGAATTGGCCCAAGCACTTCGCAGGAAGCGAGACGTGGAGGTGCAAGTGACGCAACTCAGCTCTCAACTTGACACCTTGCGGTCTACTCAGACGCCTGGAAGCAACAGCGATGCTGATGCACGTGCACAAGAGGCTGAAGAGAAGCTTGAAATGGTTGAACAAGCGCATGCGGCCAAGCTCAAGCAGCTTGAGGACGACTACAATCTCGCCGTGCACTACGTAAAGTAAGTTGTATCAAAATGTCAGGAGATCCACGCTGACGGATCGGCTGCAGGGGCACAGACAAGATGATGCGTCGCATGCGGGAAGAAGTGAACAAGTACAAGATCACGAACACCGCCCTGCAAGATCAGCTCGACGCAGTCCGGAATGGCAAGGCTGTCGACCCACGACTCCTCCGCAGTCTTAATGGGCGTAGCACACCATCAGACGACGAGCGCTCGCATCTCGTTGACGCTCAGAGACAAGCCCAACGCCTCACTGGCGAGAATAAGGAGCTTCGTCTACGCCTGGAGAATCTCGAGAAAGAGCTTGAGCTTCTTCGCAGCAACTTACAGGCTTCTCAGCAGGAGGCAGACGATCGCTATGCTCAAGTTGAGGAACTCCAAATGGACATCGAACGGCTACAGCAATCACTTGTTATTGCTCGTGGTGGTCCGGATGAGACGCTCATGGAGAAACTGCACAACGAAAACACAGCCCTTCGCCGAGAAAACGACCAGCTGTCACATAAAATTGCTCTACTGCTAGAGGTCGACGAACCAGCATTTGCCCGCAGACCAATGTCGGGACGTATGAGCACGTCCAGCTCAGAGAATGCGATCGCCTTCGAAAATCTATCCAGCGAATTGGACGACTGGCGACGACAACTTGCGAGCTCTATGAGCAGTCGACGGCCAATCAGCGAACTCGATCCACCTGTTGCAGAGCAGTCACGGTTGCCCCGGTCGTAGTGTCTCTTCCTCTCCTTCATTAATCTATGTAAATTTTGCATATACCCTTCGTATCTCTCCTTTTGTCAATTTTTGTCACCACTCACACTCGCTTGGATCCTCTCATACTACTTAGCTCTTCATTGCTCTGCTCTGATACTATGCTGCCCCTCTCGTAAATATTATTTTTCTTACGATCTGCCTCAGTTGGCGCTGTCAGTAACGCACACTGACTAATAATTATGACCCATTTGACGCCCTCCGTGTCCACTCAACGGCTCGTTGCTTGACCACTTCAGCACCCTCCTCGTCACCTATTCGCCTCTCTAGCTCAAGCCATTTCTTGAAGAAGGATCTGGGAATACTGGATTAGGTCCTGGTAGCTCGAAGCAAGATATTGCAGGTCTTACTTCGCTTTGTGGCTTGTCATCTTGTGTGTCAAAACACGATCGAACAGATTCCTGAAGGACGTCTATGAACTCGTGCGGGCACTGCACTGAAGGCACGTACCTAAGGCCTTGGATGTTGCCCTGCGTTGCTTCCATGTCCATATATACTGACCACATGTCCCACTTTTTTGGATGGGAATCCACGATGCCTTCAAACAAGGTCTTTCCACGTTCCGCATCCCCATGTTTATACTCGAGCTGAGCAAACCGCGCAATCGTCTTTAAATCTGTATCCCCCCATTAGTCAGAATAGCACGGCGGGTCAAGCACGCGCGTACGTTTCCGCTTTTCCAGGCTCTGCAAGCTACGAGGAAGTAGCTTTCTCGCCTCTTCAAGCTCTCCTTGCTTGAGCAGGAACTCTCCGAAAAGTGTCCAGACCTTGGAACTTTGACCAAACTTTTTGCACGTTCGTTTGTATTGCTCTTCCGCTTTCTATATGAAGTATCAGAGTTGGAACAAGGCGTTAGGTGAAAAAGCTTGCCTCGTTTTTGTACGATTGCTCGAAGATCGAGGCAAGACGTAGATGGATTGTCTTTGAATCGTTGGCCTTTGCAGCCTCCTTGAAGGTCGCTTCCAAAGTTTCATTTGTCCCATAAACATTCTCGAGGTTGAGCAGAGCGATCCAAACATTTAGGCGTTCCTTCTCCTCTCGGAAGTTGATGGTCTTGATAGCGCGGCGAGCGATTTCCCGTGCTTTATCGACTTCAGATAGGGGAAGTTGAAAGGACATGTACTGGATCCAGAGATAGGAAGAATTAGGCGATCCAAGAAGCAGGCGTTCAAAGTCAGCATTCGATTCTGGAGCCTTGGTGTGCATATCAGCAGTCAAATCCTGTTCGATCTCCTTGCGTTTCCGCTTCTTTTTGCTAGGCTGGCCCGCTTCATCTTCATCCTCAGAGGACGATTCCTCTGCATCCTCGGGCTTCAAAATATCTGGCCACTGAAACCCACCAACAGAGGGTAAGGTGAGACCTAGGGTGGAAGCACTTTTCGATGCCCTGGGTACTTGATATTCAAGTTGAACATTGTTCACGTCAGCCTGCATTTCATCTTCACTTTCGTCGTCGGGAGGGTGCATGTCAGCGTCAGGATGGTCTGCAGATTCGCTACCAGAAACCTCATGCAGTTGGATCCCTTCTACATCATCGTGGTTTATTTGATCTTCTTCGTCTTCAGCTCCGCTGTCCTCCTCGAGCTCCTCCTTGCTGAAATTGGAGGGCTTCAAGCTGAGAGAAATACGGCGGTTCTCAATCTTGAGGATGACGGCTTTGACACGGTCGCCTTCGCGGAATCCTCGAAGCGCGATGACAACATCAGCATCCGGATTGTCAGATAACTATGCACGAATGTAAGAACACATAAGACTGAGGACTCGAGAATTCCACCTGCGACCTGTGACAGAGACCGTTGAATTTTGAATTCTCGATCTGGATGAAGAGCCCGTAATCTTCAATCTTCTTGACCGTCCCATTGACTTTATGGCCTGCCTTCAAATCACCTAAAGAGAGGGTGGCAGGCCCCCGCTTTTGGGACAGATCCCCTGATCTGAAGGAAAGCTCCACCTTCTTACTGGAAGGGTCAACGCTGTTCTAAATTCAATAAAGCATCGAGTACAAGCCCATGAGGCCTTACCTGAGAATTCGACCCTTCACAACCTGCTGCACTTTGAAGCGACTTTGCCAGTCTTTGACATACTGAAGGAAGCATATGATAAGCAAGGAGCTGCTCAACAGGGAGACTGAAAGCACGAACTTCGTCAAACAACTCTTTGATCTGCACTCGAGCATCGATCTCCCGGCCAATGGTAACAAAAAGGCCATGATCAGTAATGTTTTTCACGAACCCGCGAATAGTCTGTCCGCTTTGCAAATCGGATATACTGCTGATCTCTGGATCAGCGGCCTCTTGGGTCCGAAGTGGGCTCATTCTTGACTGGCGAGTAGAAAGTATGAGTTGTCGTTTAGGTACATCTATCGCCACCACCGTGGCTTTGATGATGGTGTCGACAGCTGGTAGCGATGCCGTGCAATCGAAATTGTCCAAAACATCAGTCAGGTGGAGGATGCCACCAATGTGGGAAGTAATCTTGACCAAAGCACCGTGACTAGTGTGTCGAGTCACTCGTCCGCCAACAAGCTGGCCAACAGCAACGGATTCCATTGTGATATTAGAACCCTTTGCTAGAACTGTAGGTTTTGATTTCGGCTTGTTGGCCACAATGACAATTCCCTTCTCTGGATTTCGAGTGACCACGACGAGCTCGTCGAAATTTTCACCGACCTGGAGACTAGTTCGAAGCTGAGAAATAGCCAAGCCACGGTGATTGGCAAGATTTTTCAAAGAAAGAAGTGCGCGGACATTGGACGGCTGGAGAGTGAGCAGAATGTGGTCTTTGTGTACTTCCGACAAAGTTCCTTCTACCGTGTGCCCGATTTCAACTGTGTTGATGTCGCCAGGAGCATCAAAGTTAGGCGCAGCTTGTTTGATGCTTGCAACAATGCGTCCGTCATCAATGCTTAGAATGCGAACTTTGACAACTCGTCCTAGTGGAAATGCATCTACGAGCCGGCCTTTGGAGGTATCACTGCATGGCATTTGAGTAAGACATGGCGTATGGCCCAGGAAGACACCAACCTGATTTCCTTTGCCGGAACCACAGCCTTCATGTTGCCGTAGAACTCAACTATAAGATGCTTCTCTGATACCTTGAAAACAACAGCGTGCGTTAACAGGCCTGATGTAACGTCCTCTGGCTTCGACACGATAGGCAAAGTGGAATCTACGAGAGTCTTTTTAGCTGTGAGAGCGATTCGTTTTCGGTCGGGATCCACTGAGAGGACCTGTTGTTGCATGTATCAGTTCCGCTATCTATGGAGGAATTTGTGAGAGCGTACGCGACACTTGATGTTAGCCCCCTCTTTGAACCGCTTGGAGGGATGCTTTAAGGTAATGTCGGCGTAATGCTTGAGCCAGACTACGCCGTCAAGACCTCCTGACAGCGATACGAACAGTCCAGTATCCGTGAGCTTCTTGATCGTTCCCTTGACCAATTCTCCAACTGCAAGATCAGCAACTTGGAAATACTTTTGCTGGACAACAGAAGCCTTCAGAGACAGTTGGAGGACGCCATCGAATGCAAAATAGCCCGTGACGCGTGCTGCGTGGGTGGAGCCTATTTTCCAAGGACCCGACGATGAAAGCGACGGGACGTGGTCGTCCGATAAGTGAGATATCTGCATAGAAATGTCAATTCAAAGCAGAGGATGAGTTGAATATGACGCACATGGACAAATCCTTCCAACGTCGGTGAGATCTCGACAATGAGACCTCGCTCTCCCTCTAATCTCTTCACTTTCACTGCTTCTAATACAGTCCCAATAGGATACATTTCCTGCACAGTCCTCCTCTTGAGCTCTTCATGCTCATCCGCTGTCAGACGACCTTCCAGCTTGATGATGTGATCGAGCAGACTTAGAGAAAACTTTGGTGGAGAGGATGAGTAGTCGTATAGAATTCTCGCCTTGATCTTCTTGCCTATCTTGTACTCGCTGGGGGCTTTTACGAGATGGGATTGGTCCACTGTGCCATCAAAAAAGCCAAGAACTTGAATGTTAAGGCCAGTTGGATTAACGGCGGTGATCAGCCCTTGGACCAATGTCCCAGGAAGCATGGAAGTCACTGAAGATATTTCCGAGAGCTAAGTTCACGCTCCAATTAAATCAACGCAACACAGTTGAAGTTATTGAAACACATACATGTGACGATGCAAAAGTTGCCGGATCACAGCTAACGGTGCACGTCCGACCATTGGCGGATAATTTGGTGATAGTAACGTCTAGCAATGAGCCAACATGTAGTTTCCTTTGTGAATTCGGCTGTTCTGTATTCTTGGAGTTCAAAAAACCAGACACATTCTCGACCCCAAGATCCAAAATATATCCATGGTCTTCACGACTCTTTACTGAGGCAGTCAAGGTCTGGTGAAGTCTTCGTCAGGGTAACATTCGAAAGAGAGGGCACACAGGCTTACGAATCCTGCCTTCAAACCCGACTTCTGGACGCCTGTATTGACACGACCTGGTACTAGTGTCAACTCGACGCGTTTGCTCGCTCTGCTAACCTCGTCTCGCGACCTTCCTACACCAGAAATATCACTTGTGCCAGGTTCATGGATTGCAGAAACAACTCCACGGACATACTGCCCGACACGAAACAGCTCTGTCAGTTCAGGAATATACGACCTCGGAGGACTGTTTTCTTCGTCCTCGCCTTCGCTCTTGTTCTCCTCAGCGCTAAATTCCCGAGCCTCCATCCGTTCGAGTGCTTCCGTAAACTGCGTCGATATATTGGTGATCGGTACATGGGCGTAGAGTTGGTTCGGAAGCGAGATGATGAGGGCTAGTGGTAGGATAGCAGCAATCCGTCCAAAAATCTTCATTCCGACATTTATACGCTGATCATGGAGTTCAATTAGACGTATAGCTTGTTCACAAGGCAGCAAGGCTCGCCTTGTAATTGAGATGTTCAATGCGTATTCTATCCTTTCCCTCCTTGTGACTAGAAGACGCTGCAGGAGTAACCTCTGACTTGCGCTTTCTCTTTTTATCCTTATTTTCTGTCGAAGCCTCCTGTGGACCGTAAGACACAGATCTGGGGAGACAAGAAAAAATACGCACTGCAAACAATTCAGCATCGGCTTCTTTGACCGCTTCTGCGCGAATAGCTTTCACTTCAAGTGGTGTGAATGATGTTCCTCCACCGCGCGGGAAGTCGACCTCTTCAGCCAGAAGAGTAGAAGTAGGCTGAGGCTGCGATTTCGAGTCCGTCCTGGACTTTTTGGGTTTATGGGTAGATGAAGAGTCATCGAGTCCTCTTTTCTGTGCAGCCATCTTAGCTCGTGGATGAGACGGTCCCCAGTAGACCTGACCCGGAGGAGAGAAGAGATTGGAAGTTGTGGTTTGACTTTACAGGGTCTTGCTGTTGCATAAAAGATTGAAGTTAGATAGAAAGCTGAATTAATTTTTGAGAGGACCGGGCATGAAGATCTTGGCTTACCTAATGCCATCAACAATGCAGTTGACGCGACCATCTTCAGAAACTCTTCCAGGGATACCTCGCTCGCTTCCTCGAGCTTGAAAATGGGTACGTCGTTGCATCGTTTAAACACCTGCATGCATATCAATAACCTGCCGTAGACTATCAGGTGCGAACACAGAGACTACCGCGTCAGGACGTGCTTAAATGTTTGTCGTAGAATCGAGTTGGATCAAAGTTCGGTGGTGGAGGTGTCGCAGGAGCGTCAGAAACGAACGTCGACAGACGAGAACGTCTGCGAAAACTTGCCCTTGAGACGATTGACTTGGCCAAGGTGCGCCTAACCAACAATAACTCTGATAAGCCCTTGCTGAGCTGCTTTGTGCCCAGGATCCTTACATTCTACGCAACCATCTCGGATCCCTCGAATGTCGACTATGTTTGACCTTGCACACAAACGAAGGCTCGTATCTTGCTCATACACAAGGCAAAAAACATCAGACCAACCTTGCTCGTCGTGCTGCCCGAGATGCAAAAGACACGCAGCTCATGATCGCCCCTACTCAGTCGAGTGTGCAACGGAAGGTCTTCCTCAAAATTGGACGACCCGGATACCGGGTGACCAAAGTTCGGGACAGAGACACCGGAAAGGAGGGTATGATGGTCCAGGTGCACCTGCCCCAAATCAAGGAGGGCGTTCAACCTCGTCGACGATTCATGAGCGCTTGGGAGCAAAAAAGAGAGCCACCGAACAAAGCATACCAGTATCTAATTGTAAGCGCCATTGATAATGAATTTATAGACACGAGAAACTGATGAAATATCCCCAGGTTGCTGCTGAACCTTACGAGACCATCGCCTTCCGCATCCCTGCTCGCGAAATCGAGGACGAAGCCGATGATGCAGGTTATTGGAACTGGTCACACTGGGATCCCGACACAAAACAGTACAGCTTCCAGTTCATGTTCAGATTGGCTTATTGATATTGTACCACTATCCTGATTATGTAGTTTAATACATTTTCTGCTGTTCTGTGCGTGGACATGCATATGGTATGTTTCTAAAGATGAATACAGCAATTACGTGAATCCCATAGAGAAGAATAACATCATGAAAGCCATTACTGCAGTAAGAAGTCCGTGTGATATGTCGTGAGTAATATGGAGAGCTTGAAACGATAACAAAGTGGAGTAAGTATATAGGAAGAGTTCTGTTCTGAAGCTGAAGTATCGTAATCATACCCTGCGCTTGCTCAGCAGCTTCTTCGATGGGATTTTCTCAGTTTGAGAACGCGCAAGTATTTTTTCCCGCGAGATGGAACGGTCAAAACCTATGATGGGCGGCGCAAAAGAAACAGTGGCGACAACGGGCGGTGTTGGCACAGCTGGTGGCGCTGAAGGTTCGGGTTTAGGTGGATTGATCATACTTGCCCTTTTCTTCAACTTGCGGCTTGCTGCCATGGGGATCTCTTGTGCTTTTATGGGTGGTTGCGGAGGAGGCATGGGTCTAGGTGGTCTCGGCGCAGTCATCGGATACGCCGAGGGCCGGGGTCGGAAGGATGCTCGAGCTTGTTCGGGGGGAAGGTATGCAGTCATCGGTGGAAGGAACGAGGTAGTAGCAGGAGGAGAGCGCATCTGGTTATGGATTTGACCATAAGCAGCGTTGTTCAGAGGTGCAGGCATTACAAGTCGTTTGGGTAGATGTCGGTGCGGAGGTGGTCTTCCCGTTCGAGTCTGACCAGAGGAACCAGTCGAGACTGATTGATGCGTGCTTCGAGCGTCGCGGTCGTTAGTGTACATTGAGGGGGGAACTTGGACAGGCTCTCGGTTCATCTGGGCAGGAGGCACCGATGACATCGGTGGCAGCTGTGAAGGAGCCATATGGTGAACATTAACAGGTGGCGTTGCATTCGACGGCGGTCTTGAACGGTCAGCGTCGACAGGTCGTATCATTTCATTCGAGTGCCCCGAATGCGCGGGACTAGGATTCCGTGAAGAAGCACGAGACTGACCTGGAGATTGGCGAGGGGGAATAGGCTGAGTAGGGAAGAACTCGTGAATCGGACTGCTGTATGGAGGTGGATCAGGGAAGGCTTGAGGAAGTGACGACGTCGACCCCTTGTGAAACTCTGAGGCTTCAGGCTGGCTCACTCCAAAGTTAGACACGAGGCTCTCGCGGAGGGCATGCGAGGGAGATGGAGCACGCGATGGAGCACGAGAGGATTCACGAGACGCTTCTGGAGACCCGTTCTTGGAACGGGGTACGACAGCAGGGGGATGGCGTTCGTGAATGATGTACCTCAAGATGGACTGGATCATATGGATCGAACTCGTTCTGCTCTGCTGGCAAACCGGGCTCGACGAATACGCGGGGAGACGGTAGGGGAGTGGGCACGTCAGGTAGATCAGCCTGCAGCATGGCCATACCGATATCGAAAGGGTTCAATGCATCATCGTCGACAGGCTTCTCCGGCACCGGCGCCGGCCTAGCAGGATCATCATAGACTTCCACGCGCATCTGGGGAGGTGGGTGGGGCAGCAGGCTAGTCACCGAAGCTGCTGGAGTCGGCGCATAGGGCTTCGGTTGTTGGTAGGCATTCTTGAGCGAAGACACTTCCTGTTGGACGATCAACGGCCTGATCTGGGGCTCCGGCTTATCTCGTTGCCTCGGGTGTTGATTGTGCTGCAGATGGAAATTACGAGGAAGGATTTGCCCTGGCGACAGATTCAGTGAGACGCCGATGGGAGCTTGGGGAGGGACATAAGGCTGTTAAAACAGGAAATTAACGAAAGCGGCAGGGTGAGCAGGAAAGATGGAAGTACCCGTCCGTTAGCATGCATCGCACGTAGATGATGGTCGTTGGGGTTGTCTGCAAGCCCGAGAGGTCCTCTTCTGCTATTCTGCTTGATAGCTTGGACTGCTGCTTCATATGGACCCTTGTGGTGCAATGAAATCCCCCAGGGATTGGTCTCGTCCAGCTCGTCAATCTTGTCAAGGTCTTGGAGGCGGCTATTCACCCCGCTTGCATGGCGTTTCGAGGCCGAAGAACCAGCTGCAGAAGCCGCAGTCGATACAGACATAGGAGTAGCAGTCCCTGTAGTCGCGGGACGGCCAAGGAGCACCGGCCGTTCTTGAGTGGGTGGCCTAATCGGTTCGGATATCTGGCGGGGAGCGGGGGGTCGAGTGACATCATTGGGCAGGTCGGGCACCAGGCTGCGATGTGCTCCGTGGGGGTTGAAAGAGAAGATGCCACCGCCCCGTCCCGCCCGGCTGTCGGTCGTTCCACCTTTGGTCAAACGACGAGGGCAAACGCGCGACTCGAGCAGGCCTGGTACCGGACGTCCTCCGTCGTCATCGTCGATTGCGGCCTCTGTTACCGTGACGAATGTGCAGTACCTGCCTATGCAGCCGGAATCACATCAATCTTGAAATTTGGGAAAGCCTTCCCAGGATTGAAAGCTCGTCTCGCCGAGTTACAGTCCACTCGATGCGACTCATATTCTCGTCATCCACCCTGCCCAACGCGCGAGGCAGGGTACGGTAGGCCAGCAGGGGACCACTGTCCAGCGGGCCGGCGTGTCGGGAGGAAGCCTATATTCGAGGAGGTGGTTGGGCTCTATCAACGAGGGAAGGGTTGATTTTTTGGAGATGATGAGGAGGGATGCAGTGGAGCAGAGCGGTGCGGCTTGGGTGGGACCTGCGTGGAAGAGGTGGACGGCCCTGGCACTGAACTTGAAGCGGAGGAAGCGATGGGCGGCTGTTTGATGGGGACGCGGCGATGCAGCGACGATAGCGTCCGAATACATAGCCATCCAATATGATACGAACTCCAACACTAACATCGACGCACCGTCTCTCGACACGCGGGTTTGTACTCCGGAGTAACGTAGCATAGTACTTACTCGCGCTGTGGCTTGCGTTACATAAGTACCCCAGTTTTTTTCTTCTGTGGATAGAAATAGTACTAGGACATACCTAGAGTATATATCCTTTGCACTCAGAGAGTTGCAATCACACCTCTTGAAATTTGCGTTTGAACATAACACACCATTTACAATTTGACAGTCCCGTACTGTCCCAAAAGATTCGAGACTGGCAGCATGTATGCAGGAACTCGGTATACCGCGTTGGAGGTTCAGACATGAAAGGCGGCGGCAACGCGACGAGCGGAAGTGCCTAGTTCCAGAGGTTGGAATGCAGATAAGCACTAGGTTTACCGATCGAACTACTGGGTAGTTATCTGCCAGTATCTGCCCGGCAAACTCCGAGACACGGAGAAAAGAACTCTCCTGGCCTTCGTATTTACACTACGACTCTAATACCTCATTTACACTGTCAAATAAATGTATTTATTATGTATGCCAAATTTGAGACCACGAGGTGCANNNGNTCTCGNGCAACGAGAAAAAGTTATCTGCCAGCCCCTAAAGTTATCTGCCAGAGCACAGCCACCCTCGACATTTTTGGACACCTCGTTCCCATGCCGCAAAACCATCGNGGACCGTCAACATCCTTTCTCCTGTGCACCGTGGTTCCTCATGTGTCATTGAAAAAAATACATAGGTGATAAATAAATTTAATTATGGTGGTGGAAATGACATCCGGCTGGCCCAAACGTCATGAGTGCCATATCTCCTCATCAAATGGGCATTGAGCATGCCATAGCTCAATTTCTTACCCTCNGNCTNTCGCGCGCTNTGGCGCGCGGTTCAGAAAAATACTCNANAGNCNACANTNNCAAAAATCATCNCAAAATGAGCCATTCCGGGCAGCGGCGTGTGACGACGATAAGAGCACCCCATTCTTTCCTTTTTCGATTTCTTTTCTTTCTTTTCTTTCTTTTTATACCCAGTAGTTTGGTCGGTAAACCAATTCGCGTGCTACTTACTTCATCCTGGCACGCAGTAAGTAAGCATCTTACATAATGTGTTGATAAGAGACAAAGAGATTCATTAAATGCAGTATTATCTTGACAGTGCAGCCGCCATGGCAGGGAGAGCATCGTGTCTCCTCAGAGTAATTAGGCGCTGAGCTCGGGTGGTGCCCGACGGGTCGACATCAGGCCGAGCGGCTTCTAAGCATCATCAAAGATGATGGATGTCATCTCCGCATACGTAGTTCACATTCCCCGAGAACGCCAGGAGTGCCCTCCTTTAAAAGCTCGAGTAAACGTTATATGGGGAAGAAGATAAGATCTAGCGCCACGATCTCATGATCATCTTCTAGAAATTCGCTATTACCCGCATCACCACCATCCACGCGTAGATGATCATCACCAACTAACCGCCATAAGTGTAGTGTATCCTGCGCGTAGAAAAGCGCGAATTCTTCACTATGGAGGTGATGGAGACGCAAAATCAGCGTGGATGGAGCGTGGAATGCGGATAACCAGGTGTTGTGCCCGGCGCTCGATTATGCGCCTTGAGCGTTCGATATTTCCCCTGAGCTGAGATCGAGACCGTTTACAGCGCTTTGTAAAAAGGTTGGCACAACCCGTTTCGGAGTAAACAAAGGAA
>JANKHO010000088.1:0-45459 GCA_027627235.1 Agrocybe chaxingu | reverse complement strand
AGCATGGTCATTTGCCTATGTAGTGTCCAGGCCTGCCCGGAGGGCTATATAACGGTATATACAACTACGGTGAATCGCATTTTCAACTTCAGGTGAGGTGTATCTCATTTTGGTCTGTCACCTACGGCGTTTACCGGTCACCCTTGCTCCCATCAGGGCATCACGTGGTCGAAAAGCTGGCTGACAGCCATCTTTTTGTTCCCGAACGCAGCCTTAGAGTTTTCACGGAAACGAGACATGGCGACCGTGACCAGGCTTTTTGGGGTTTTTTATCAGGCCGAGGCCTGGAGCACGTCACGGCCGCCGCGACGGCGTATATGAGACGATAGCTCAGTTCAGAATTCCAAAGTATATGTTCGATGCGGCAGTAAGAACTTAAATCACTCGCATTGCTTGCCTGCGGACTGCACAGGGATATGACACCCAGATGTTATTTATAGCGTGCTGGTGGAAGGTGGGTAGGAGGTGCTTTACTTACGCCCCAACGGTCCCGGAACGCGGCCAACCGAGGCCGCTTGGGTTGATGTGATGAAACATGCAGTGCAACTTAGCCTAGCCTCCTTGGGCGCTCGATGGAGTAAGCCTATTTATGCACAGGCGCCAGAGCAGCGCATTGGAGGTTGTTGGAATTTAAGAGGTGAAGAACTCAGCGCTCAGTGCTTTGGAAGACGAAAGAATGTGAAGGAATGGAAGCATATGTAATTGGGAAATGATCTGGGCACGGACCTGCTTCGTCAAAGGGAAGGCATTTGCCGTTCATACAACCTTTATCGCTTTCATCAACGACAGAACGGCTCCCTGACGAAGAATGCCCTTGAAGCAGTCGAAGGCACGTAAAATCGCCCCTCAGAGTCCTGACTGCCAAATGAACGCCTGCAGGCTTTTCTGAACGCTGTACTCATTGAACGTATCCCTCGCGAAGCACTGCGATCTAGGCCGAGGAGGTGCAGCCAGTGCATCTGTGGAACACTCGGAGACAAAAACAGGGTGTCAATCCACTCAGCAAATTGAACCTTGGACGTCATGGATGTGCACCACCGCCCAAACGTCAGGTACGCACACCCTGCCGACATGACCGGTCAGGGACTCGTTTCACTGTGATTTCTAGCTTCGAGGACGCTCCAGTGGATTTTGGGACGTGGATTGTGCTTTGAGGTGGAGGAAGTGGGTGTTAGAGAGACTCCAGCAATATGGCGAGGCGCGGATCATTGGGACAGAGTCTACACTGCCCTGCGAGGATGTCGCCTGCTGTTGGCCCACAGACCGGAGCGCTATGATAAGATGGGTCCATTCAGTGATGGACTTGTCACGCATCAACAAACACTTGACTGATGCAGCTCCGGTTTCGTTGCCATCCATTCCACTCTCCCATTTCCTTCAGATCGCTGCTGGTCGGACTAAGGTCTGCTGCGCCGTCTTCATCTGCTTTGCGATACCTACGACTTGGAAGGCATGCCTGCCCTGCCGTCCTTCATCACCAATCGCAAAGGAAAGGTCGCCTTCAAATCCGCGTTTACTCTATTACGCGGAGAACATTCGACACCCGCATCGGTTCAACCAGCGGTCCCAGCAGCCCCACCGCATCCTCTCGCCGATGAGATTCTTGTTATCAATGACCGAAACGCGCGACATTATTCTTTGGACTTCGATGGCGGACAACCTATAGACGAATACGAGACGGACATTATTGACGAAGAACTGCGGAATCCTCGACCGAATAATGCTCCAACGCCCCAGGTCCAACTGGACATCGATTTGTCGCCTGAGGGATTGACCGATTGGTTCGCTGCGAATTTCCTCCTACCAGAAAACGCTCAAGTATCATCCGAGAAGGCACAACATGGGCAGACTAGCGGAAGCGGATTTCGGAATGAAGCGAAGCCTTTAGGGAGTGTAGGAAGCACGGAAACGCTGAGTAGTAGGAGTAGGAGTGCACTGGGAGAGGATGAGGGAGGTTTTTCGAACTCATCAGAAGATGTCCTTTCGAACCTTAAGGCCATGAATGTGCGTTATTCGTCTCTTTTCGGCGCTGATCTGATTGTCGTTAATATTTCTGTAGGCGTCGCACTTTGGGAGAATGCATGGCTCTGAATTCAATCGCTCGGTAGGTATTCGTTGGCAACAATATTTACGGATCCAGTCCACATATGTACTTCAGGATCAAGCTTCACCATCCCCGAATAATCCTTCTGCAACTCTTCTGGCAATTCCAGCGGGCTCGTCAAGAGGCGCCGACAGCCAAGAATCGCGTTCCGAGGCCCTCTCTGGCCTAAAGCCTCTTCGACCAATATCCCTTTTGGATACCCCGGCCTCTTCGGCGGTCTCTGGGACCAACTTCGCTCGCGCCCTTCTATCGAATGCCTTCGTACTGCCCAACGATAATCGGTTTTCGAAGTTTCGCACGAGCACTGTTGGCCTTACGCGCTCAGACTCAACCACCCTTCCTCGCGGTGACCATGCCGGTCCATCCTCATATCATGACCGGTTCTCGGTGGGACCAGATGCGCCACCAATACCCTCCAACGCCGGCTTCCTGTATGAACCTCCCAAGAAGTCGCGTGCAGGGGAATGGAGAGAAAAGAAACGTCAAGAGTTGAAGAGACGATCAAGTACTGGTAGCTTGCACCCCAAAATCCTACCAGAAACGCCTTCATCCGACAGACCGATCAGTGTACTCCTGAGCCCAGGTGCTGAATTCGATCTAAACGACTTAAACTCTCTATTACTGAAATCTCCAGCACTCGTCCAAACTCCTCCGCCTCCACCCCGTTCTCCTTTGCCCCCTACTCCACAGCCGAAACGCATCGAAGAAAGCAAAACCGTTGAATTGGCCCCCATTCCTGCCGCCAGACCTTTACCTGTGGGTCCTCAAACCCCACCCTCCGACTTCCTAAACCTTCTATCGCCCGCTCCTTCTTCTGATGGTCTACCGTCTGCCAAGAATATGGAGTCGGACGACGTGTTGAATTACTATTCACATCCTGATTCACCAGAGCCACTTATGACTGGCGGGTATCGACCTGGTGTATCACCTATCAGCGAAGAGACGAGTTCCCAGTTATCTCCTCCGACACCATACAGAGACAGACGGGAATCGCAAAGAAGTACTGGCACTCCACTTGGTGCTCGGAGTCCTTTGTCTGGTAGTATACGCGGTGAGTTTGCCTTCTTTTTCATATTATCCCGATTCTAACAGGCGTTACGTCAAGTACGAGGCGAATCTGTGCCTTTGCCTCGAAAACTTCCTGATTCACGTCCGTATTCACGCCAGCTGCTGGCACCCATGGGAGAGCGACCACTATCTGCCGTTCTACCGCCATCACCCTCTGGTTCTCAAACCTCGTCCTTAGCTTCGGCAGGCTCGGACCTGCTTGCACCCCTCGCACTCCCTCCTAGCCATATTTTCAGTCGCCAAAGGTCCGGCAGTGCCCCCAGTCCTATCAGGGTCATCCGCGATCCTAAAGACTCAACCACCTACAATATCACCGTTTCTCCTAGTAATGCCGATTCTGATACCCCGACCTCAGATGAAGGCGTAATCACCCAGGACTTTCCTGAAACACCCAGTGCTTTCAGCCCTTTATTAACCGGCGGTACTGACGCCCCTCCTTCCCTACACCAATCACTAGATGGACATGATGTGCCGCCAATGGCAACCGTGCCGACCTCTGCTACTATTCCTCGAGAACCCAGCCAAGTTTTGCTCAACAGCTCTTGTTGAACCGAGCTGGCACAACTGGCAGACAACACACGCGACAAGCGAGCGTTGCCAAGATCAAGACGTCCGGTCTAGCAGGACGTTCAGGTTCACCTTCCAGTCGGCGTATTGCAGATATATTTGAAGAGGCGGAAACTGAGGCGAACCTGGCTGACCAAAGTGGTAGCATTGCGTTGCGCCGTGTGTCTGCAGCTGGACCGCAGGCAGAGTCGCCCAGCAATCAAGTCCTGGCGCACGAAATGAGCAGATCCCCCAGTCGAGGAACGGTTGTCACAACCTCGGATGGAAGTTCCATGTACACCTCCGACTCCTCATCCAAACCGCGCATCAAGTCACTCCCACCCATTCCTAAGTCTCCTATTCCTTCCACGCGTGCTGTCTCTCCGGCGACGACCATTGAATCTCCGGTTAATGCACCAGAGTCTTCGACAACTGTTGTCGGTGTCCCTGCTCCTTCAATCCCTCCTCCATCACCGACACTGGCACCGAAGCCTTCTGCTCCATCACCTGCCCGCGGACGTCTTCCACCTGCTCTAAACATCTCGAGCTCCAATCCTGTCGCCGAGCGAGCGGTGGCTGTCAATGGTAACGGCACAGACAGCTCAGACTCGCCAGCATCATCATCACGTCCAGCATCGAATCCTCCTGTCTTCGTTGCTGCTTCAGCTGCGTCAGCGCCAGCGCCAAGTGCCGCCGACCATGATCAAGCCTCAGGCAGTCAGAGCTCGTCGAGTCACAAATACGAGGATGCATTTACTGGCCGGGCCTCTGACATTTTCAGAGCGACGTCCCTGGGCTCTCCTCCGCCCTATTATACTGTCGTTAACGAGACACCGCTGCCGCAGGTTCAACAACGTACCCCGCCAAGTCATCCTACGCATACACCGAATGGCAGCTTCTCCCATAATGCGTCGTTTTCCTTTTCCGAGCCGAATTTTGGTACTCCGGGGCCTTCCAACCTTGAGTGGAGCAACAGCATAGATGGCAGGTCGACATTAGGAAGAGAAAACTCGATCGCCGGCCAGCGTTCGCGGATGCGACCTCCTTTGCCACAGGGCCCTCGTAGACCGAGTCAGCAACAGATGGTGGCAGCGGGCGGACCCTCTGGTCAATTTCATTCCTCTCGGGATCGGTCGGGCTCCGTCTCATCTGTGGCGAGCAATGCACTACCCCATGCATCAAGAGTCCGGTCGGCACCCGTTTTCTCGCCCAAATTCCAAACGCCGCCGCCCAAGTGGAGAGGCTACACCATGGAAGCTGCCAAATGGACGTTTACGTCCTCTCAACTCCAGGCCATCGTGTCGAGAGCTATCAAACAGTCAGCTGAAGCGTCGTCGATTCGTTTGCTACGGCTTGACGTCCTTGACACCGAAATTCCCGAGGAGATGAGGCGTTTGGAAGCTCAGCGGACGGACCTGAAGACACGGTATAAGGTGCTGACGCGGAGACGAGCCACGCTGCTTGATGCTCTAACGGCACACATGACGGGCAACGAGGAAGACAACTCTTCCTATGCCCTTCGCCTGCTGGAGGAGATCAGGGAAATGGTGGTAACACTGGACAGGCTAGCCGAAGAGTTGCATAGCCTGGATGGTCAGCTCGCCCATCTCGAATCCTTGACACATATTCACACTGGCAGTGCACTTGCAATGGCCCTACGGAAGCTAAATGCCAGTTTCCTAAAGCAAGTCGCAGAGAACCAAGTGCTCCGGAACCAGAACCAGGCCCTCGAGGCCGAGCGAGACGAGGCATGGGCGCAAGCTGAGGTCGTCGCGAACGAGTTTGACAGAATGAACGATAAGATTGATAGTCCTTCGTCGAAGCGCTCCAGTAGGATTTCTGCCGTTCGCAAGTCAAGTGTTCGCGTGTCAAAGGCAGGCTTGCGCACACCCAGCCAGCGACTCAGCCAACGATCATCTTTGGGCAGTTCCCTCTGTGGGCCCACGTCAAGTTCAAAGAGTCCGTTACCTCGCTTGGAAAAGAGCCCGCCTGTTCCTCCTATACCGAAACGCCGACCCCTCCAAATTTCAACTGAATCGCCCTTGAGGAGCTCAGCAGTATGTCAGCTAGCCCTATATGCATCCTTGTCTGACTTTTGTTTTCCACAGGTGCTTTCCTCTGGAGGGGTTACGCCGAATTCGGAAACAAGGGCTTTGGCAGAAGCACAAGACGAACTATATGCTATGTTGGGCATCACGAACCCAGATCGCCGCTTGCGTCGCTCTCGGTCTGCTGCTGGTCTACTACTTTCTCCACCTCCTGTTACCGCAGGACCATCTACGCTCCTTAATGTTCGACCTTCCGATATTAATCCTTCTCGGCGCTCGTCGCTACCCGGAGATTCTACACTAGCCGAGGCATATAATGCTATGGCTGCGGACGTAAGTGTTGTTTTCTTTTCCTGCTTGTTTCATCAAGTCTGACAGAGCTTTTTCCTCCAGCGTAATGCGGTTCTTGCCACTATCGATATGCTATCTGCCACAGATTGAAGTGGATATCCTGGCATAATACTTACAGTATTTAATACCTTATTTTATTTGTCATACCCATCTGTCAGTCGTTATATTGCTTCGATTACGATGACAATCGCTTCCCCCGGAACTGAAAGCTTTTGGTGGAAATACCATGACATGTTGAGCCCGCAATAATCTTCAGATCTTGAAGCGAGGTTGGGCTCAGATCTCCGGGCCGGAGGTTCATTGTCCGAAACGGGAAGGGGGCTGTGACCTCGTGTCTCGTGTTGTCCCAGCGCGACGCGACTTGTAACCCTACCCCCATGTCAGATACTCAGGCGGATTCTCCGGGCCCCAAGCGCTCCCAGCGAGAGAGAAAGGTTGTTAAGCCTTTCGCATCAGGTATGTTTACGATCCGAGATATGTAGGCCGTGTGCTAAATTGGCATTCCAACAACTAGCAAGCACTGGTGGCACCCGGAAGCGCAAGCGGAATGAAAGTGACACCGAAGGCGACGCGTCTCAAGACGCGGAACACGATGGGTTGAATCAGCCGGAAAGTGAGGCGGAAAACGACGCGATTGACGAAGACGAGGGATACAAGGCTCCTAAACCAAAAGAGCCAGGATCGGCGCGAAAGACCAAAGCCAAATCCTCTCCAAAGACCAAGTCGGCTCCGGCCGCGAAGAAGCCACGCACAGAGAAAGCTGCTATACCCAAGATACCCAAAGTCGCCGCACGTCGAGGGAGAAGGCCCAAAGAGGGAGAAGACGCGTATGATCCTGATCAAGTCGCGAAAGACACGAAAATTTCCTCGGACAACCCACTTTTCAGTATGTCTTCTATTTTATATACATGACCTGCGCCGAACTGACCTGCATCATCAGATGCAATTATGAATCCATCTTCTCCCCTACAGTCGAGCGCCGAAGACTTCCTAGAATCCTTGCAGCAATCACCAGAAGCCGCTCTAGCTGAGTTCATAAACCTTGTCCTCCGTTCATGTGGATGCAACGACTCAGTTGATGCGGACCACGTTGTTGATTTCGATGGGATTGTGAGCGCGCTGGATGATTTCACAGAGGTTCTCAAACAGGTACGTCAATATCCATCATCCTGCTCGCTGGTGACCTTGTTGTCTGCAACAAAATGCTTTACAAATGGATTCTACAGCCATTTCGCAGCGTTGGGCCCTCCTTTCCGTTCTTTGGCTCCTGTTGGTCTTATCGTCGCAGAGGAACTGTGGGGGCAAGCCGAGCGACTCCCAAGTCTTGCACCAGATAGGACCAGACCGAGCATGAAGAAACGAAACTGGGAGGGCTTTTCGTCGTGACAATGGCTCTAAAAGTTTTCCGCTGCTCGGACGATATGGATTTGCTGAGAAATGTGATGAGCCGACGTTCAGGGCCACATTTTCAAGGCGTATTCTCTGTCGTTTTGGCAATGGAAAATTCAAGTTACATTTTCAAAGCATTTTGTGCGCACCCAAAAGGATGCCTGGCGGCAGTACTCTGAGTGTCATGTTCTAACCAAGTTGCAGGAAAACTCCCCTGTTTATCCCCTGACATCGAAATTGCCCATCTTCAAACGTTTCCGGAAGTCACTGTCTGAATGGATCGAACGGCTTATCATTTCCGCCTCCGACCTCGGCCTCTTGTACTCATCTCAGCTCATGGAGACTCTCCAGCAATGGGTTGTATCGATGTCATCTCACAGATTTGAAGCTTCCGGTATACCGCTACTGTGATTGCTTTGGAGGCTGAGACGGCTCCTTGCGACGTTGCTGCTGCTGTGGACAAGGAGAAAGATGTGGTTTCTCGTCAACAGGAAGGTGAGAAGAAGAGGAAGACCAAAGGGACAAATCAGAGGCTGCAGGAACTCGTTCTTAAAGAGAAAGAGGTGAAGCAACGACAGGCGAAGCTGATATCGTTCATCAAGGAATTTGTTGATGGGTGCGTTCCCTGTGGTTGGGCTGTCGCGAGGCTTACCTCTTTTTCAGTGTCTTTATTCATCGATTTCGAGACCTCGACCCCAATATTCGTGCGGAGTGTGTGCGCTCCTTAGGCTTGTGGCTACGAAAGTACCCAGACTACTTCCTCGTCGATGCCCGGTACCTTCGTTATGTCGGCTGGGTGCTGTCCGACTCCAACAATCACGTTCGTCTTGACGCTGTCAAGTCACTTTCAGGGGCATACGAGCAAGTCGACCACATCCTTGCTCTGACAAACTTCACGGAGCGGTTTAAAGCTCGTTTACTCGAAATGGCGACCTCGGACATAGATCTGTCCATTCGTGTTGCAACAATACAGGTGCTTGCAGATATTGAAGGGCACTTCACGCTGGAGGACGAAGAAAAGGAGAGGCTATGCTTGCTCTTGTTTGATGAAGAACCCAAGGTTCGGAGAGCAGTGAGCTCATTCGTGCACGGTGTATGGGAAGAAGAAGTTACTGCACGTCTGAATACGCAAGAAAAACCGAGCGACAAGGACAAGCAGAGGATAGGCGTCAAGGCTCTTGCTGTACTGCTCGTTAAATGGGGCAAAGCATTAGACGCTTTGTCAGGAGATACGGAAGAGTCGGAGATGGGGGACGCTGCTGAAGAAGACGCCGTCAACGGACGTCCTCGCGCAAACCGGAGGAGGGAAGTCATCGCTCTCGTCGGAGCAGAAGGCCAAGGACGCGTAGCATTGGCCGTCGAATCTCTTTGGGAGGGCCTAGAGCCTGTGAGTGATTGGGAGGGCCTTCTCGAACTCTTACTTCTGGATCATTCTGCATCGGAGGAGGACAGTCAACTAGCTTCATCTCCATGACCAAGAGTCAGGACAAACGGCAAGAAGCACACAGATGACTTCGTGGTTGACGAAGCTTGGAGGCTAGAGGAAGTGGAGGAAAGCACCCTCCTTGAGGTCCTTGTAGCCGCTATCCGCACGGCCAAAGCGGAATCAGTTGGTGGCAAAAAGGTTCGTCCTTCGTAAACTTTTAGTGTGCTTGTTCGTCTCTTACTTCTGTCAATAGGACGAGGAAGAGAATGTCTCCAATGATATCACTCGCGCATTGATCAAGGGTCTTCCTCGACTTTTCATCAAGCATCAGTCCGACCAGAATCGCATTGCTGAGGTTTTGGTTATTCCAACGCTTATGAACCTGGATCTCTACCTTGAGATGCGCATGATAGCGGCAAGTGTCTTGGTACCCCAACATATTCCAGGAACTTACATTCGAAGCAGGCCTACAGTAGCTTATGGGACGACGTTATCAAGCAGTTCATGTCTCATTCTTCGGCCAAAGTCCTATCTCATGCCATGGTTGCTATTCAGTACTTCATGAAAGCAACGAGTCTTTCCAATACCAACAGTACTAAGATCCTCGAACTCGAAGACGAACTGTCAACTCAGCTACGCGATACTATTGCCGGACGAGACGAGATCGAGATTGCGACGTTCTCAGAAGACGAAGTGCTGGCTTTGATTGCCTGGTGTACTCGCCTTTCGACGGTCGCTGGTGCCCGAAACATGACTGCTTGGATAGAAGAAGACGAAGGCGGAAAGCAAAGCAGTGCTTGGGATATCATCAATGCTCTTGTTGAGAGAGGCAGGCTGGGCTACAAGGAGGAAGAAATGGTGAGCATTCATTGGGTCTCTATCCGATGAATCTAAGAATGTGTTCCAAATAGATGGTCGAGCAGGCCTTGAATGTCCTCAACCTGCATGTTCTCTGGAAAAGTAAGGGCCTGCCCGCGGAGAACGACCCTACACTCGAAGAGATTCGATACAAGGAAGTCCTACAAGAACAGCGAGATGCCCTTCTTGAGAAACTCATTGAATTCGCGGTCGGCACCCAGTCAAACACCGTCGAAGGGGTGAAACGCGCAGTACGTCTCTTAATAGCCTAAATATTCTCGTTGAATATTGACACAAATGCATCCAGGCTTTCAAACATCTCCTCGACTCACATGTTGTGTTCTGCTCCGGTGAAGCTACGACGATGGCGCCCCACGACCAGCTGCTTCACTTGCCCTGACCCTGGATGATGAGCTGCAATATCGCTGTGCAGGTTACATCCAGGCTGAGATCGAGCGCTATACAGATTTCCTTGAGGACGAGGACGAGGAAGAGAAGTCGCGCAAGAGTGATGCAGGCTCCAGCGAAGAGGAGCAAGAGGATGTCGAGGTTGACAACGCTGACAAACCTGCGAAGCCACCCAAAGCAAAGAAATCACGTCAAGAAGGTAATTATTCCATCATATTATCTATCCAACATATTGCTCATAAATATCTGATGTAGGCGACCTTGGCTCCCGTGATGTGCTTGAAAGGGAACACCTGTTCCTTGACGTCGTATCCACCTTCTTGCGAGCTATTCAAGCTGGAGCTATCCATATTAAACACGGAGCTGTCGTTCTCGCACATTACGGCCGCCTTGATGTTGCTTTCGACATGTGTTCGAAGAAGATCGTGGAGCTCCTTCGGGAAGAGCACATGCTGAAGGATAATCCCGCCACTGTTGTGGCCACGCTCACACAAGCAATACAAGAGGTAAATCTATGGCCCATCATCCAGTGCCAAATATGCTCATGGCATTTATTTAGTCCTCTTCTCTCGTTCTCGACGGTGTTGTACGTGACGAGACCAACGCTGTGCAGCTGGCCAAGCTTCTTTCCACATGCTTCATTGTTCGAGGAAACCAACTGTCCGTTCTACGACGCCTGGACAGCGAGTACGTTGTTCAAGTGCAAACGAACTTGCTGTCTTGGGTTAGCAAACGGATAGCGACCTACGAAAAGAACAAAAACAAGAGGGGCCTCAAGTCCGCCATTGCTCTATTTCGCGTCCTCATTCCCCTCCTTAGTGCGGTCCCAAGCAGAGATGCCTTGAAAATGTGAGTCTCAGTGTATACGGCACTTCGAAGCTTCTCGCTAATCGGTATGTGTCCTGATAGAAAAGCACATATGGGCCAAGTTCTGGAGGAAGCTCAGGTAGAAGTTTCTGCGACGTCAAAAGTCTGGGAACCCTATCGGGCGTACGAGAAGCGTCTCGGTGCTATCATGTCAAAGGATAACGGTATGTTTTCTTAACGTTCCTGCGCGATCTGTTAAACATATGCCCCGAGCAGTTCATGCACCGAAGGTGAAGAAATCCAGGAAGAAAGGCGCCGCTGTAGGCTCGAGTGGAGAGGATACTGATGGCGAACGGACAAACGATGAAGATCCTGCAGCTGAGCCCGCGGCTCGTCCGCCACGACCTCGACGATCCGCTCGGTCGAAACGAAGAACAGCGGCTGACGAAGGCACAGGTGACGATGAAGTGGAAGCAACGCCAAAAGTCCGGCCTCGGCCTCGGGCTAATTATCGTCGCAAATCACCCCCACCCTCAAAGGAGAACCCTGCACCAGTGCCAGAGCCGTCACCTGCTTCGCCAATGGAACCTCTCACTCCAATGGACGACTCAGAGCCGGAGCCGGAACCTGAACCAACGACACCCAAGCCGGCCTCTCGGAAACGCGCTAGAACTGAAGATGAAGAACCGAACGACAATGAGCCTGCGCCGAACGGAATTGCTCCTGCTACTCCTGCCCAACAATCTGAAGGTGAAGGAGGAGAGGTCGATATACAAGTGCGAAGAAAGCGAATCCGTCATTAGCCCATTTCTTGTCATATCCTATTCGCTCGATTTTTTATTCCTAAATTTCTGTGGTGCTTTATTTTTCTTTCCGTCACGCTTTGCATCAGGCTTTTCCTTGCTGTCACTGTATGCGTCGGTATTTGTAACTTGTAGGCTGTAGTAATCTTGCCCCGGTTTCTTTCGTAATCACGCATAGGGTGCGAGATTTGTCGGACACAATCCAAGAAATTCGCCGAATGTGTGAAAAATGAGCTTACAACACCTCTATCTGGTGTATCTACTGGGCAAGCCATCGCCTCTACCGCTTGAACATTCCCTGCACCTTCTAAATATTCCCTGCTCATTCGTCACTGGTGACCAGGAGCTATCAAGCAACTGTTATTCCAAATAAGAATGACGGGACCAGAACGTGGGCGCTTATCGGCTCCCCCTTCTAAGTACCTTATGTATGCTGCGCCCTTTTTCTGACTTGGGCGCCTCTTTTTGCCAGTCGGAATGTCGTCAGGCGCCAAGAATACAATGCCCCTGTCCAGCCGTGGGTAAATAGTAATTTTCTAAGCCCCGAAGCGGGCTGTGTTTGTGAGCTGAAACCAGACGAACCTGTCCGGGTGCTAACCCCACAACTACTATCCCGCTCTACCACTAAGAACAATCACGCGTATTCCATAGAGATTGGGTTGCTATCACAGGTATGGCGCTTTCCTCGATTGCTCTCGAGTCTTGCATTTCGGGCCTGTTTTACCTCATCTCAGTAGCCTACAGCGCGCTTTCTCGCAAATCTCATGGAAAATGTCGTCGGGCGAATCTTGACACCGACTATCGAATCGCCGCCTGAGGTGTCTATCCACATTGCACAGTTCCAACCTACAGAGCGTCCCATAGAGGATAGATTCTCTGTTCACCACAGCTCTGATCACTCTCGTCTGATTGTTGGAATATACGACGGTGAGAAGCGTCCGCTCTCCGGTTGTCATCTTCCGTTGAGAACAGAGCATGCTTTACAGGACACGGCGGTCCAGAGACAGCGGATCATGTCAGCCAGAACCTCCCGCCCCGCCTGCTCCAGCATAATGCGGACTGTCATAGCCAACAATTTCAGGACCTGGATGATGAAATGCTTTCGGAATTTAGACGCGATCACTCTCTGTTCCGTCGTCGGTCTCCGGAATGGGCTCATCATGCTCTGTTAATGAAATCGGGGAGCACTGCTTTGGTCCTTGATATCGATAGGACGACCTTATTGGCTACGTATTCGAACGCAGGTGACTGTCGACTGATCATCTTCAACGGGAGAAGTGCGACGCTGCTGCAGACGAAAGATCTCAACATGAAAACTCCTTCCGAACGGGAAAGATTGGTTCGAGAGCATCCCGATGAGGATGGTCTAATTGTCGGCGACCGTCTCTTCGGGAGACTCATGTGTACGCGGGGTACGCGCCTTCATTTTCCACCAAGAATGACAACTTGAATGACATTCATAGGATTTGGTGACGGCTACTACAAACTTCCCAAAGGTCCTCTCGGATTCGACCAACACCGAAAGTATATCGAGACAATATCATCTGTCGAGCAAAAAGGCAAGATACCTATGAGTGACCAATATGCTTCTATCTTCTACGGGTACAAGACACCGCCGTACATTACTGCTGCTCCGGAAAGCGCGATGTACCAGCTTGAGAAAGGGGATGTCGTCATTCTCGCTACGGATGGCCTCTGGGATTTGATTTCCAGTGAAGAAGCCGCCGCAATCGTTCTTCAGGGAATTGCCAGCAGGGAAGATCACTGGGCCGAGTACTTACTCGCACGAGTCAGGGAAGCCACACCGCCTGGAGATGATGTTACTGTTATCATTGTGCAGCTCTGAATTCTAGAAACTTGGGCCGTATCTGACTCGACCGTCGGCCGAGTGCTCTATTCCGCTAAGAATATGAGATATCAGGTTCTGTAGCACAAGCTAGTCTTGGGTAAGTGTCAGGTCAAGATTTTTCCGAATTTGTGGATTGCTTACCATGCAAATCACCCGATTGTCTAGTGCGGTCTTGCGGCGCGAGGGGTAGACTATATTGCGCCTGCTTCAACAAGGTCCGTCACACCGGCGCAGGCAAGAGCGAAAAAAGCACCAGCCCTCGAAGTATGCCTTAAAATCTTTTGGCTTACTCCCCCATCGATTTCCCGACTCCACCGGCGAATGGAACAGCGGTGAAAGTTAACCAAAATTGAAGTGCTGGCATGTTCAGATGTTCCTGATCATGACTGGCCCGCACGGGGCGTTTCACGCGGGGCAGGCCTTTGAACTTTGAACGCCGTAAGGACGTCGCTACAAAATATTAAACTCTCCTCCTTACCAACCCATGTCGTCTTCTGTCGAGACGGGGATGTTAATTTAAAGAGTCTAGCCGAGCCAACGCTGTCATATGGTCTCATATTTCATGGCCTGACCGCGTACACGACGTGTCACTTCTATGTCGCGTTGAAAACGTCTCGTGCCTCTCTTGGTCAGAACCGTCAGATTTCAGACTAGTAGAACTGTAATCGGCGTGTGTAAGGAACGACCATTGACCAAGCCCACGACTAGCGGTGTGATACCCATCGGCATGGCACCTGTCTTTCCTGAACATGCCTTTACGGGAGAAAGTGAGACAAGCAATCGCATAGAAGCACGGGGTGCGGCTCATGAAACGTTTGATATCTGCTACATTGGAACCCTTGGACGTGGCACAACCCTTGGCTGGTGCATACTAATTCTTAGGCGCGAATGGTGGTGTCCCTTCTTTCTTATGGAGTTTCGTGGTTGTGCCGAGCTCGTAGCATCGACTGGCTGTGGCAGGCTTTTCTGATTATCCTTGAGAGGTGGAACTTTCCTGATTAAGTCGAAGATACTGTAGCCTGTCCGAACGATGTAATTCAGAAGCTTGTTGGAGAAAGGACCACTTCAGAGTTTGACTCAAGTTGGGTCTGGTCCCTGGTCCATTCTGCTGCCATTATTTTCGTGTTTGAATTTTTTTTTTCACTGCAGTATATTGCACAATTTAGCAGGAGCAATTTTCTCGGTCGCCCACAATGCCGTTGTAACATTTTTTTGGCAAATACATTTAAGCGCTCGCCGACTGACGTCGATCTGTCTGTGCGCTTACTAATGTCGCCGATCAAGAGGCTTCTAAAAAGCGCCCATGACCTTTTCAGCGTTTAGTGCACCTTTAAGTGACACAGGCACAATTTTCGAGTAGTATATGACTTAGACAAGATTCAAGCTTTGACAATTGTCTTGCAAAGCGTCAAGAACTGTCTGTGGGTCGTGTCGCCGGATAATCGCCGCGATCCGTTGGTTGACATTCTCCGTTTCAACATGACCCACCTCCTCCGGGAAGGCGGATCGATCTACCAAAGCTGATAGCCATCGGAAGGGAAGGCACAAGTTGAATTCATCAGCCCGCGAGGGAGACACTTGCCGTGCTGTCATTTTCATGCGCCCGACATAGCCCCTCCATCCAGAAATTTTCGAACAGTGAGTGTTCCAACAGAGGCTATGACATATGCACGAAGCAACAAAGTGTGCAAGACTGACCTCATCGAGGTAGAGAACCCAGGGCCAACCCGGAGGTGAGATCATAAATATTTCTGGCCCCGACCGGAATGTGATGCCGCGACGTGAAAGCTGTGCACGCTCATTGTGTACGCCATCTTTCTGCCACCTCCACGCTTGATCTGCTGTCCACTATGCTTAGCATTTCTCGACGGAACAATAATGATCGGAAGTCCACAGACGTCGCTTTCCGTCTTGCGTACTGTCCTCGAAGGATTTCGGGTCAATTGTCGGGCACGGAAACACATGGGCCAGGTTCCTGAGGCGTGTACGTGCCCTCCTCCTGACAGTGGCACAAATCTCCTACTTATGGTGTGTGCAGGGTTCGCAACACGCAGGATCCACGTTGGCCTCATGAAAAATGAGGGAATGCAGGGCGTACCCTGGCGCGCTTAAGGATCGGCAGCTCGGACAAGTCCTCCAGCCCTGGGTCACTTCTCGCCTCTTTGGATTAAATTGAAGAGAGGATGAGGGGCACCTCGAAAATTTGGATACGGAGATCAAGCGCACATGGTACCGGGTATGCAAAGGACGTGGCATGCCCCCCCGGGCAACCTGAGAAGCGCACGCTGAAAACGCCGCAAATCTAACACCGGCGGTGGATTGTATCGGACTCGGGAAAACCGTATCTCTTTACCCCTCGAAGCCAAATCGATTTCGCAGGCCCATGGTTGCGTGCATATGCGCGGGTTTAGCGCTCAGCGATGAGTAATCCCAGATCTCCATCATGACAGTGGCTCGCGAATCTGTACACAGCCAGTTCGACTTCTCATCTCCAAAGTTGGCAGCCGGTGCCGGTTCGGAACGATTTCTGACCCAGGACCGAAACGGGTCGCCTTGGCCTCCTTGCAGTGAAATCCCTGGACCGTCGGGAATTGAAGAGAACTATAAGTAGCGAGGACGTACGCCTGTGCTTTCTCAAATTTCGAGTCGTTCACGAAATGGCCCATGCACCCTCCAAGTCGAAGCCTATCTCGTACGCCGACGCCGTTCGCACCTTCAATGACCAAGAGGTCCAGGACGACATCAACGACGCATGCAGTAAACTTGCGCAGGCCATGAACGCCATGATGGCCAAATTCGATTCTATCGCAAAACAAATGCATACGATTGATCTCCTCCGCGCCAATCCTCCCCTTAAGCCCAGGTGGGACTCGATGAGAAAGGTAGTTCACGCGTTGTCGCGCGCAGCGCCGACGGCTGATGGTTACTTTAGGACCTGGCAGATCTACTATGGCAATTTCGCACGAACTCGACGATGATATCTGGACGCCTGAAGCGTGAGCCCTCCCCCCTTCCTCCTGCATCGGACGGCGGTTTACATCCGTGCATAGTTTTCTCATCGACAGTCCTACCTTTGGCGGCGCGTAATGTCGACAGAAGATCAGGGAGATCTCCACACCAGGCCGAAAGCCTCCAAGTCTTGCAAACATATATGTCGGTATGTTGCATATCCACAATCGCAATCGCTCTTGCTGAATATCGTCCCAGATATCGGCAGAGCAAGCCGCCCTCAGTAGATCCCTCGTCGAGCGCGTGTTCAGGCTCAGCGCCCAAATCATTGCATTTCTGACCGAGTTCACGAGGCTTGCTACTCACAGAGCAACAAGTGGGCGAAAAGAAATGAGCGACTTGGCCCAAAGGCTATCCGAGCTCGAAACACAGATGCAACAGTACGTCGACATGCTAGTTGTGCCATACCCTCGAAGACTGATGACATTGCTTCGCAGGCTGTTCCAGACGGTATGAAGAGGCATTGTTTGCGCTGCCCTGTCTAATTGGATTGCACAGTCCTATGAAGTCACAGCAGACGCTACACACCTCGCCTTCACTTCTTCTAGGTTGGTCGCCTCATCTGGCCGACCCGCTGGGCGATCCAAGGTCACTCGCCGCCCCGTTGTGCGTACGACAGCATGGTCGAGATGTCTATCTGACGACCTCCGTCCAATTCAGGTGCTCGACGGCGATCTCGCCAATATTGGGAGGGCGTATGAACATACTGATTGTACGCTATGTTCCCGCCACCGCTTCGAGACCATGTGCTCACACATAACCCTCCTATAGGCAAGCGTAATGAGGTCGCTCACGCCCAGTATGCCGCCCAACTACGACAGGACCGGACTGATCCCCTCGCGGCTGCGCACGCGATGCTATGCGCGTTCCTCTTGGATGAGCTCCTCACATCCGAATCCGGCTTGAGCCTCTTCCTCTCAATATGGTCGCGCCTGCACAGGGACTGCAATGATGTCTATCAGTGGATCACCAACCCCACCCAGACAGTGAGCGATTTTCCTTCGGCCTCCTCGTAAAATCTAACTCCAATTACAGGCGACTCCTGCAGCCATCTCGTGCTTCATGGAGCAACGCTGCAACCTTTATACCCCCTTCGCCGGTGGCTTAGATTTCTACGCTGCGGGGGTTGATCCTGCCTTGTGTGCCAGCGAGCACCGAGATTCCCGGTGATCACCAACCACATATCGTTTATTACCTCCACTTGGACCTCGTTCGGTTTTTCGTTCGCTGTAATTCAACTAGTCATCATTAGAGCACCTCAATTCTCCTGATCTCACTTGCTAGCACCAATCCAAGCTTTCGAATTTGTACATCATATTACGACCCTTGCATCGCTTTCTTTGCTTTGTTGTGTAGTGCACCTGTAATTTTTGAATCACTTGTTCCGTTTGAAATGAAATACATTTTCTTCCAACAGGACCCCTTCTCCGAAGGCTTGTTCTTGTTCTATAAATAGCCCGTCAGCAGCCAAGGAAAGTTGTTCCCATAATGAAATTCCGAATGCGTCAATTGCTTTTACGAGGACCGAAAGGAAGTTAGAGAAATGCTTGGGCTAAAATTCCATCTTGTCTCTGCAGACGTACACCGCTTAGAACCAGTCATATTGCCCCGATTACTCGTAATTGGTAACAGCGACGAACCGCGAGTAAGCCCTCAAGTGAGCCTTCGACTATTCCACAACTTGGCAGGGAAATCTCATGCCTATGTCGAGACACGAACGCTGGCATGTTTGAAGCCAAACCGAGCGTCGGAAGGGAACTACGAGCGAGTCTAATCTCGCAAACAACTTGCGAGTTAGGAACTCACTTGGTTCGCACTTAGGCAACTTGGAGTCCCGTACCGGTTCTCGCAATTGACAGGAAATTTTATGTGCGGTTGGTCTTGCTTATCATAGAATAACGGCCGTAACATTTAGTACACCTTGGCATTAATTGAACTGAGGTGCTTCGACGGAAGTGCCTCCACTGGTCAGAAGGGAAAAAAAAACATGCGACAGAACAAGTACGCCACACAGTTGATCGGAGCCGAATCAATTGGCAACATCATCAATATCTTACTTTTTGACGCCAATTATAGAGTAGCTGAGCCATTTTTTCCAACTTACATGGTACCAACTCAACAGACATCGCGTACGTACATCTGTGGGCCATGCGCGATTGGGAGAAAACGCCGATGGTGGAAACCAAGACGCGCTTACATCCTGCCCTGACCGTGTAAAACCGTAAATAATACATGCAAGTCAAAATAAGAAAAGAAGTCAGAAGGTGACGCGACGAATACAAGAAAATAATATCCTACAGGTAACCGATGTCCAACACAACATTATGCTGATATAAAGTATGGTATAGACGTGGAAGACGAGGTTGAGAGCAGTAATATACACCAGGTCAAGAAATGAACGGGCAAGAAATGAGCGACAGTGTTTTAGACTGCAACGCCGAGACAGATAATAATCATACGAAGAGAGCAGCGTCGAGGCCTACGGAGAAATCCAGGACAACAATTTTCTGATCGTGTGAGGTGCTACAGGGGTGATCGATGAGAGATCGTGTCATGAACAAAGACAGGGAAGTCATACCTGACGATTCGCGCAACATCGAATTTAACATCGAAAATATGACTCGTGTGGCCTTCTGGTCCTTTAAACTCACGGACCAGTTTGCCTTGAGTCGTGTGCGTACGGCATGAGCATAAGGGGATAAAGACAGGCCGATTTGGGAAAGGAACGCACCACTACCGAGGTCCCATAGTTTCACGGATTTGTCGTAGCTGGCGCTGACAAGGCGTCCGGTCCGGGGATCGAAAGATAGCGCGCGTACAAGGGCTTCGTGTCCAACCAAAGTGCGAAGACATTCACCGGTTGAAGCGCTCCAGACCTTGATCTTGCAGTCATTCGAGCCGGACACGATGAAGTCGTCCTAGCAGAGCCGCATTTAGTCCATGGGAATCCCGCACAAGAGGCCTAGATATTTTTACCTTGAATTCGATACATGCCAATCCTCGATCATGACCCTCGAACGTTCTGAGGCGTTCACCGCTCTCGATGTCCCACAGAATCATCTTCCCATCACCACTTGCGCTAACCTACGAAAAGATAAATGGCATTGAGTCCAGAATGAGAAAGAAGTGTGATTGACATACCACTTTCCCACTTTGCAGCCCAACAGCGTTGACAGGACCTTCGTGCCCTCGCAGAGTACGGTGCAATTCTAGAGTTTCGCGATTCCAAACCCGAATAACAGCATCCTTCGAGCTAGGAGGCGTTGAAAGATAAGTCAGCAAGCCGAGGGCTATAATCTTTACAGAAATGGTCCGCGACGTACCAACTGACGATCCAACGCCTATCAATGCGAAGATCGAGCACACCGCCAGAATGTCCTTTCAGGATGGTCTTGACTTCTGCTTCAACTGTCCTGTCACCGTCATCCCTTCTGCGGTTCACTTTCTCATCACTCATCACCGACACATCATCGGACTCAACAAGGGGTCCGAGGTGGAGATCCCAGACGCAAATACTGCAATCACTGCTCCCGCTAACCATGAAGCCCTTTCTTTGCCGCGTCTCCTCCTTGGTCTTCGGATTGCCTGGGCAGTCTCGTGGAGCATCAGACAGCGAATGATCTTCCCACTCGCGATCCCAGTCTTGTTCAAACTTGAGACAGAGAACGCTGCCACGATGCACGCCACTAAACGTTCCAAGGCACTCGCCGGTCCGCAAACTCCACACTTTAATCGTGCGATCGCGAGAGCCTGTGATGATACGCCGCGAATCGAACTCTAGACAATATACACTAAGAACAGAGTCAGCGGAAGTTGGACGCTAACAAAATTGTGGAAGATCGCACCTGTCAGTATGGCCACCGACTTTCATAAGTTTGGGCTCAAACGTCTTGTGCATGCAAGTGTCGGCCATCTCGAAGTTGCCACCAGATACAGAAGATGGAACACCCAAGAACGAACCATTGTAAACGCCACCCATCCGCCTCGTGGACTGCGCAGCAACTGCAGAATCATGGCCAAAAGCAGCACCATGGGCTGCTCCAGCCCATCGCATATCGAGCTCAAGCCTTTCGCGATATAGCATACGCCAGTCCAGTTGGAGGGGCGCACTGGTGGGGGGTGCATCGATACATCCGAGTCCGAGGACACGCCGTGCTTTCGGAGTGATGTCAAGGAGGTTGAAGTCCCATGTCTTGCCCATGGTTGCTCGTACGCCCCTCTCAGGACCTTCCGTCCCAGAAGCGGTGTCAACAGCGCGTCTCAAATCGATATTCCACCGGCCTAGAAACAAGGCGCGCCATACGGCGTTGTCGCTTGCTAGACGACACCAGGTGTGCGAGACTAAGCGACAGGAGAGAAGTGCTTTCAACGCCTCGTGGGGTGCGGTATCACCTTCATTGCTGATAGCTCTGCTTCTGCCGGGAGATGCTGAGGTGTTTAGGTAAAATGCGGAAGGAGGGAGAGGAGGGGGACAGATGAAGGTCAGGATATGCAACGCTAGCTCTGGCGGAAGCTTGGAGAGAATATCTACCTTACGTGTCAGCGGTCAGCACTATATCCAAAAGTAGCAGCACTCACCGATTCCAGTAACATCTGGTGGATCGATGAAACAAGCCTCATCGATTAGCTCTCCCTCCTCTCCGTCCAGAGGAGGAAGCTCGGAGTAGTTGATCTTTTCGTCGAGGTCCGACCGACTTCCAGTGCGATCGTTGGCCTTTGCTTTGCCTTTGCATTTCCCGTTGGAGCCGTTGTACCAATATACAGGCGAGTGTCGGCCGTTTGGTGCGCCGTTGTGTGCATACCATGACTGAGGAGGGAGATGATGAGGTGATGCAGATGGAGAGGCAGTTCTGGAAGAGGAACGTGACGATGGGGGTGACGTAGAGTTTACGTTCATCGAAGGAGAAAGGCTGAGCATGGTGCGGCCAGGAGAAGATAGGGCATCCCAGAGACGTGGGAGAAGCGACTTTAGTGAACTAGAATGCTGGGGATGGTACTGCCGATCGCGGGTCGGTGCATAGTTAGTGGATGTTCCTGCCCATGTTGACATTTGGCGTCCGCGAGAGAAGGTCAGAGAGGGGATGGACGACGATATGAGTCTGGAATGACCTGTGGGATAGCTTCCCGGGATGAACGGATTGGGATCTACATCTTCAGGATCCATATCGATAATAGAGAAATCCGCTGTTGGCGTAGGCGAGGCTGGTCTATGATCAGAAGTGTGCGCATTAGAACCCATGGCCTCCAGCTCGAGGTGAGGCAATGGTTCAGCAGTCGTCAAGAACGGTGAACCTAGGACGGTGTTAAACAGTCGGGAGAAGCGGGGATCACCTGCGCTGGATAACGTCGGCGCCATTGGAGACACTGGGCGGGTGAAGGGGTGGGAGTGTGTGGAGGGCCCCGCCGACGACGAAGGTGTCCTGTGGTGCTGAATTACGTCCTGGAACGTCCGGCCGTCATATGAACTAGCTGTCCGACGTGAGATGGGCTTCACCCTGGACTGCGAGGAGAACGCAGAAGGCGGCGTTGTCGATGTTCTGTGGTTGCTGGAGGATGCCATGGACGGCGAGCAACCGGTGCCAGTCGTGGGCCAGGAAACGTTTTGGTTGAAGGACAAGGGGAAAGTGAATCTCGTGACCATTTCCCCTTTCCTCTGGTCAGGGGAAACATGCGCATACAACGCGTATCTTCTACGCGTCTAACAGCCTTGAGGCTGCCGTGAGGCCTTCTCCAACTGTAAAGAAACCTCATGGGTCAAAGAGCCGCGGGGAGCTAAGCTTGTAACCAGATTTGGAATGGCGGGATGGCGGACGGAAGTTGGCGGGATCGAGTGTAAATCGAGTGGCACCAGCAGCCACTGGTGGGTCGATGACGACTGTTCGCGTGCTTCCGATTCCAACATGAACGGAGATATGAGGAGAGCATGCGGTACGCGGCTTCCTAGAAATGACATTCGAGACTGGGAAGGCGTATCCATGGTCAATTAGCGGTTTTCCATGATGCACTGGCACAAGTAATGATATCAGTGTTTGAAGCACGCAAGGTCCATAAAATATTTACCGAAATTATTTGAGAAGAATCTCAAGCCAGAGGTACAGAATGAAAGACCGGCCGCTCCACCACTCATTTTCCCTCAAGTTGGACAAGTTCTCGGAGTTCTTCCAATTTTCAGAGACCAATGCGATCACGACGGTCTACGGTTCTAGGAAATCTGTACAATATGAACGGAATATGTAAGGTCTCATTTCTCGGGAAAACGTAGAATGTCTGGCGCACCATATACATAGTAGGAAAGCCGTGAAGCTTTGACTGGGTACCGACGGACACTGATGTGGATCAACTTTCAGGCCAACTTGACATGGGTCGAACAGTGGGTCGAAGAGTATGGACGTCGCAAGCTCTTCCTCCGGTGAGTAAAAGAAAACTTTCAGATGAAAGAAGGAATAAACGCATCTCCATCTCCGAGATGTCAGGACAGCAGCACCAGTTCGCTGGTAAGTCCGGCAGACAAAACTCTACTAAGGACTTATCTGACTTACATTTATAGATTATCAGTCGACGAGGTTATGGAGCTCGGACACATGGCTCTTTTAAACGAAGGAAGACTCGGAGGCTGATATCGGGACAAGCAGGAAATTGAATCTCGTCAGTGGTACGTTTCTGCGTCCACATGATACGACTCGGAGCTAGGAGCTTCAGAACCTTTTTACTATCGGGAGACGGCGTTACCTGTATATTTCAGTTCCGATGTAGGTCCTATATTACTGTCTACATCGATGAACTCGAACCTGGGAAAATAGGTCGTCAATAATTGCACACTCAGGGGACAATGCCAAAGCCCTGCAGCTGATTGTCCGGAGAGATTCATTGCTTTTTTCTAGCTCTCAGTCGGGGGCAGAAGAAAATCTGCTGACGCAGAAAGATCGGCCACTGTGAGAGGGGTTTGCATGACAGAAATGAAGGATCTAGACGGATTCCGCCGTTGTGATCGGAGAACCCTTAGCATAAGCGCCTGTTTTGAGCGCTTAATCGATAAACACACGCCGATGACATCGCTTTGCTCCGTCCGTTCTACCTCGGTTCCATTCTCGGTAGACAAAAAGGCTAGATTTATGCTGTGCTCCGATAGAGATGGAACTACGGCTGCAGTGATCTGCAAATTAAATAAGCGCTCGTATGCCTTCCATTCCTGTCTCCTCTCCATTTCTGGACACAGAGCAGATGCAGTGCGCATCCATCGATCATCCTGATTGTCCAAATGGTGCAATCATCGTCCTCGTATCGCCTTGTGCTCTCTCAATTTTCCCTGGGTGTACCCCAATCCCCAGCTATCAGGAACGTGGTCAGCACCAGCTTCCACTCTGCATCGAGGCAGAGTATATTGGGCATGGGCGCGCTCAGAAGAACCTGAGCCTAACAAACGAATCGAACCCGAGTTGGTTCGAATCGCTCGCGGCCAGGTTTCCAACTTCCTCGGTCTTTCGTTTTTGGCGTTAGATGTCCTGGTGCATGTGTCGGCGGTCGAACCATTCTCTGGGAGTAATAGCGTAAATAAACTAGAAAGTTCCCCGGAACGCGAACTGAGGCTTCAGCTCGAGAAGCAGCTTTCGAGCTTCAGTTAAAGTTCAAGGGGACCAGGCAGATAACTCGTTAGCCAACATGGGGGTGTGAGAGGATTCTTGAGTCCCTCAAGCTTCACGAGATAACGAGACGTGCATCATATTTAGTCTACAACAGGCCGAGAACTTGAAATCGAAAGCTCAGCTTCTTACCAGCTAAACATTGTCAACCGCTTTGCGACGAAATATGTCCAATAGAAAGCGGATGCATCTGACGAAGGGGTTCCTATCAGATTATCAAGCATGATTCCCAAGCACCAATCAGAATAGAACGCGCTTAGAACGAGAAATAGGCCCAATGTCACGGCGATGCCCGTTGCAGCTACTTTTCCGGGCGCCCCACCTCCCCACCAGCAAATGATGATCATGGCGATCACACCAACTATGAGACCAGCGCCGACGACGAGGTAGAACGCGATAGTGAGTCTCATAATATCCGGAATAAATGGCGCGACTTTCACGACCAAGTCCATGAGACCCGTCATGCCCGCCATCATGCCGGGAACATCTGTTCAAATGACCCAGATAACGTGAACAAAAATCCTTCGAAGAAGAAAAGAAACACTTACAGAGTAAAACCCACCACATGGCTACCTTCGATTTCAGTACCTCCCCCTCCTTCTGACTGACCACCATAACCGCCACTGTCAGGCCGGTAAGCCCATTCAGCAGGGACATGCTCAACTTCCAGACCGCGATAACGAGTAGCTGCCATGTATTCTTGCATTTGATCATCGTGATGACAGACATGACGATGCAGACAGAAATCCCGACGAAGCCGAGGATGAGATCCGTTTTTGAGTTCGTAATTGGCTTGAAGGGCCATAGGGGCTTGCGACCGAACCATAGACAGGCGATTGTGTAGTAGGTCAGGACGTGCGAAATGAAGCCCAAGGCACCAAACGGGAGATTGTAGCATTTGAGCTCATGGGCGGGCATTTCTTGCTGGAGTATCTGGTCATATTGTCGCGCAAACAGAGAGACGAGTACGTCGTTCTATGAGTGCCACAGAGCATCCTAAGTTTGAATGAACAAAATATAAGGTTCTGCGAACGCACCGACAGCATTTTTCACTAGTCGTATCCAGGTCGTGCCTCCTGCCACTCCCAACTCCAATTTGGCCGTCGATGGTCCCCCGAGCACAATAGCCTCTTGAGAACAATATGGGGCGCGATGGGGAGGGAAGAGGTCAGGATTTGTGATGAACCAGGCACATCTTATCCCCAAGCCTCCACAAAGCTGTGCTCAGCTTTCCCAGGTACTCAGGCCTTGAGGCACCGCCGCTGGCGTTCTCATGTTTGGGTGCGCATTTGCTCACGGGCTGTTGTAGTGAAGAGGGAGCTTCGCGAAGATGGGATGGCGGCATTGAGAAGTCTAATGGTAAGTGCCAAAGGGCACCTCTCAGCCTCTATCACAATTAGAGCAGGCGTGGGAATATATTCCCTTTCGTGCCCTCGAACCGGCACAAGCCGAAGCGCAAAGGATAGGGGCGAATTGCAACGGTCGCAATAATCGTCTGAGCGATGGGTGTAAGATATGTGGCAGGAACATAAGTCGGATACAGAAGGACGGAATATCACTTTAGACCCTGAAATATTTGATGTTGAAAAGCTCCAGCCGCCATAAAGGGAAGGCGGCCTTCCAAAACGGGCGCAGAATCCACAGAGCGCAGGGGCAGTTTCAGCCTTACTCCTCCATTCATAATATCAAGGAACAGTGTGAGCTTGTGAATATTAAAATTATTCTATAGTTTACGTATTTCTTGTCCGTTGTCATAATTTTAGTCCATCACCACCACTCGCAATCTCAAAGGACTCATGTCCCTTTAGGAAGCAAGCGCACCACAGGGATTTATCCAAGCCCCTGAGCTGGCTTCAGGATCGCGCGGGTTGAAAATATCTTTGTAGGATCTCGGAATTCTAATGGGGTATCCTTGGCGCGCGCGTCTTTCGGCTGGATGAACGGTGGTGTCAGCAAAGGCAAAAGGTTTGATATCAGATATCATGTACCTTCTTCTAACGCAAACTGAAATGTGGAAGCACTGGTAGATAAATGGCGTTGTCAGTGGTGGCTTTGGAAAACAAGAGAAAATGTGCTCACCCGTTGACCGTGAAATAAGGATGGAAAAGAAGTTGGCGTATCCCGAATCGCCCTGGTGGGTCGCAACGCAAAAGCTAAGAGGACACTTCGTTAAACACATAAGATATTTCAAGGCGCGTCAACGTACCCCTTCAACAAGGGACAGCGCGTTCCCCTTCAACCCGGCAACAATCAAGAATTTAGCGCGGCTAAAGCCCTGGCTTATCGGGTCAATCCACTTTTCGAATATCGTCCGAGTGTTGAAGAGAACCTTAAGAAATAGTTCGAGTTGCCATTAATTAAATAACGCAAAACGCCCCCGCGAAAGAGCTTACCTCTCCGCATGTCGATTCTAGTTCATACGCGATGCATCCAATCGCCCAGTAATCGATCTCAATCCCGTACGGGATGTGTTTAGCCCCCCGCTTAGCCCCCCTGACTTCTGGGGCGAGGTACGGTAGGGTTCCGACTGTTGCCAGGGCATAGAGACCACGCGGGCGATAGGGCTTCAAGTTTTCACGAACCTTGCTGACGTTGAAATCCATGATCTGGACATTTCCCGCACAGTCGATGAGGACGTTCTCAGGTTTGATGTCGCGGTGAATGATTCCAATGGCGTGCAAAGCCGCGACTCCCAGGACCTACAAGGTAAAATTTGAGTTCACTGGAGAGAAACAGGAAGGAAGAAAAGGTATTCACGATTTGTGAGAGGAGACGCCGGGTGTGCACAACGCGGTTGAGGGCGGTAGACCGATCCCTGATTACAGCTCGCAAGGAATATCGCATAGGCTCCTGTTGTTTGATCGAAATGAAAAATCCTTATTAAATATCATACACCAGAGGGGGTGCACGACTACGTACCATGATGAAATAGAAATGATCATCGTCCTCGAGAAAGGCATCGAGACTTAGGACAAAGTCAATTCCGGGGACGGCATCGATTTTTCCACTGGCAATACGCCTGTACGCCATGATCTCCGCTTCAACATCAGTCTGATTTCTCAAGATCTTTTTCCAGGTCTTAACGCAGTACACCTCCCGATCCTCCTTCCTTGCGACCAACTTACCCTCCGAGTCGAAGCGCGCGTGAACCATGGAGATCGTAGTATCCTCTCCCTGGGTCAGGTAGTGAATGACCCCGTAAGATCCCGCTCGCAGCGACAAGCGCGGCTTGGGAAAATGGAAGGGCAGGGAGGGAGGGCTCGAGAGATGACGAAGATCTCGCGGGAGGTCCTTTGGAGATAGAAGTGGCGCGTACTGTTCCAGAACCTCAAGCTCGTCTGGCGAATAAGTGCTGAAGTCGAGTTCGTCGTCGCTTTGCCATGTGTTGTCATCATAATCGAGCTCAGAGCCACCGGTATGACTGTCGACGATGGAAACATATTCTTCATCGACATCAGGGTCAAATTCTGTCTCAGCCACAGTGTTTGTCGTATCTAGTTCCGGCGCGTCCAGCGCGTCGAGGTAAAATGACCCACTTGTAGCGAAGGTCGACTCTGTGTCGTCGTCGAAGTCGCCCTTGCATTCGAAGAAAGAGTCGGAGTCTGTGTCCTCATCGCCTTCCTCGTTTTCGTCGAGATCACCGTCGTTCCAGTCGTCTTCTGCGCTGGTACGAACGCTCTCCAAATCCTCGTATGAAAATAGGTCCTTGCTGTACTCCGTCTTTCCGTGTGGCCACACAGACGAGTTTGTTCTATCGTCGAAAAGAGTTGTAAAGGAGCGGAATGCGACGGAGAGGCCGGGGAAGGAGGCGGAAAACATGAAGGAGAAATTGGGGGAAGCCGTCGGGTAAGCGCTGAAGCGGTGGGGAGAATACAAAATACTGGCCCTTACATCAAAATTTACCTCCCGTACTTATATGCCTCTAGAGTGTGGCCCAGTGTTTGCGAGTGGCACACTACGCTGCGTATAAGCGGTGACGTGCCAAGAGAATTTCGCCGGCCATTGTTCTTCGCTTGGTGCCACACTGACTTCCAAAATTGCCTTTCTCGGCAATAGGTCCTTCGTTGCTAACAGGTTTCCAGTTTTTCGTCGAAGGAAATAGAAAAAAGCTCTCTGAAACGTAGAAATCGGACGTCCATCTATATTGCAATTCCTTATAGGCATCGAAGGAGATAGCATCCGCGATTGTTAAGCCAGTTGAGTTGAGAGCGAGGTAGGAAATTCATTGAGTGATTCCAACTCTGAAAATATGTGATATTCCTGATTAGGCCAAAGCGGGATATTCTCAGTGCTCGGAGAAAGCTGGGCTGGCCATAGGAACATGCCCCGGCGATTTACATAAGCGCCCATAAGGTCCGGCGTCTAAACTCTGTTGTTAGTTCATGATCACACATCTGACTTCTGTATCTCTGCTAGCACCACGCTAGTTATTTGTGATTCTGTCTCCCATTCCTTGATCGTGCTTGCACAGAAGTGCTTATCGTTCCTCCTTGCTTTTTTTCTGAAGTCTGTCATGAGTCATTGCCGTTCCCCTTTTCCATGACCCGATATCATGACATTTCGTGTTTAGAGTGACGTCTTCTAATTATTGAAGACCTTGCTCCAGTATACCGTTCGCTATTCCTTGACATAAGAAATATTTCTCAAACACTCGCTGCATTGATGCTGCAAGCACCCTTTATGAATTATCGAACGACTTTGCGTATAGTCAAAGAATTGAAAGGCCTTCAATTCCAATTGAGGATTTTACGCGTCGCCGCAAACAATTTCTTTCGTCGGCATGTTGAGCGAACACCAATTGAGCGACAGTCCACTGCTGGCCGGAAATCGAAGTGTGACACATTGTCCAACAGGCCTGCCCTAAACTCAAATTTGACGCGTCGCGTCGCGTGTTGTTCTCGTCGTTCAAACTTTCACTTGTCGCTGGAAAACGATACCTCCTCAGGATGTCGTCTCCACCAGCCCTTGACTTTCCTTCATCTGAGATGGGCGATGTAGAAATGGGTGACGGCACGGCTGGTGAGCAGTCGATGCCTGAGGCCCCACCTGCGATGCCCCTCTTCCTTGCTGCGACACCGTCTGCTGCTGGCACACCAGCACACCAACGATATGCCCAGCCAAGCTCTCCACTTCGAGGAGCCACAACTAGACGCGCTTTGGGTATGAGCACACCGAAGCGGACGCCTCTTTTCACTGGTATGGATGCATCGTTCATTGCATATACCTGCGATAAATGACGCGTTTATAGCTGGAAGCTCCTCTCCAATGGCATTTCCCTCATCTTCACCTACCAAGACACCCAGAAGGCGCGACCCAATCTCCTCAGATCGTCCCCAGCAAGACTCAGAACCTCTCAACTTCCCCTCGTACGTTACGCCTCCCTACCAGCCTTGCCCCCTCTCATGCCCTTGAAAGGAGCCCTGCAGTTCACGCCACACCCAAGAATCGCCGCGGCGATATTCATTCCTCCCTCTCCATTACTCCCAGTGCATCCGTTCGCCGATCTGCACAACGGCTCCAACAAATACCTGCAGACCCAACTGCCCTCAACTCTGATCATGGTATCCCACCTTCCTCGGCACCCAATCTCTCTGTCCAAGCAGTACCATCTGACGAACCTGATGAAATCCGCGCCATTTGGGGGACGACCGTTAACCTCACGAATACTATGAAAACCTTCAAGGACTTCTTGAAAGGATTCAAGCCCAAATATCGGGTCTCATACGATAGGGACCAGGGCCTCAAGACACGCGCCTTTGCTTCGCCGGAAGAGGGTGAAGTTCTTCTGTACGAGGGCTACTTCAGGAGGATGCGTCAAACAGGAGAAACGAACCTCAATCTGGATGTTGTCAACCTGCTTGCTTATCCTGCTTCCAAGAAATTGCACGGCCAACTTCTCAAATACCCACAGGAGGTTATACCCGCAATGGATCAGGTTTTGAAGGATTTGATGCTTGACACTGCCGAGATGGACCAGCTGGCTGGGATGGAAGGAATGGAGGGCAAAGAAGGTGACGAAGAAATATCAGAGATTCTGGGAAGGATCTACAAGGTTCGACCGTTTGGTTTGCCTTCGGTCAATATGCGTGGTCTGAACCCAACTGGTACGTTTTCTCTGACCTCGCTCGGGACCTGGCTAATCTGAATACTATCTGAATACTATTAGACACTGACAAGCTCGTTGCCATTAAAGGGCTTGTCATTCGCGCCACTCCAGTCATTCCAGACATGAAGGTGGCGTTCTTCCGCTGCTTGACATGTTCGCATACTGTCCAAGTAGAGATCGACCGTGGCAAGATCGAAGAGCCAAATAGATGCCCTCGGGACGTCTGCGCCTCGGTTGGCACAATGTCTCTCGTTCACAACCGTTGCGAATTCGCAGACCGTCAAGTCATCCGTCTGCAGGAAACCCCCGACGCCGTCCCTGATGGCCAGACACCACACACTGTTTCTCTCAGTGTGTACGACGAACTCGTAGACGTATCGAAACCCGGAGACAGGATCTTTGTCACTGGCATCTACCGCAGCGTGCCTGTTCGCTCCAACCCACGTCAACGAACGCTCAAAAGCTTATTTAAGACGTATCTTGACGTTGTTCACATTAAGCTCGGCACAGGTGGTACCTTAGGGCTCGACAAGAGCACACGACCAGCCGGTGGGGATAGGATTCCGGGCGTCGGTGGTGTTGGGGACGGGGCCGATGATGACGAAGAGCAGCGGGCAGGCCAGCAGAGCCGTAGAGCCGATCTTGAAAAGAAGCTCAAGGAATTGAGCCAACGATCAGACATTTACGAATACCTCGCTCGCTCGCTGGCGCCGTCCATTTGGGAGATGGAGGACGTCAAGAAGGGCATCCTCCTGCAGCTATTTGGCGGCACGAACAAGAGTGTTGCCAAGGGCGGAGGAGGCGGAGGCCCAAGGTACAGAGGCGACATCAACGTGCTACTTGTTGGTGATCCTGGTGTGAGCAAGTCGCAGATTCTTCAGGTCAGTGGCTTTTGGTTCTAACCTTTTTCATTCATTGTCTGATTGTCCTCTGCTGCCTTAAGTATGTCCATAAGATTGCTCCTCGTGGGGTATATGCATCGGGCAAAGGCTCTTCTGCGGTTGGTCTGACGGCGTACGTTACGCGCGACCCAGAGACGAAGCAGCTCGTGTTGGAAAGGTGACATGCAAGCTCCCCTTATCTTCTGACCCCTCCTAACTTGTCTTCAGTGGTGCTCTCGTACTCAGCGACGGAGGTGTCTGCTGTATCGACGAATTTGACAAGATGTCAGACGCAACGCGGAGCGTTTTGCATGAAGTCATGGTATGATATTGCTTGTTTCTGCTTTAGCGACATTGTCTCAAGGTTTTCTAGGAACAACAAACGGTTTCTATTGCGAAAGCAGGAATTATTACTACACTCAATGCCCGAACCTCCATCCTCGCTGCTGCCAACCCTGTCGGCTCGAAATACGACGTTAATCTGCCCATCACAAGGAACATCGACCTGCCTCCGACGTTGATCTCTCGATTTGACTTGCTGTATCTTGTGCTTGATCAAGTCGAGGAAAGCACTGATCGTAGATTGGCTCAGCACCTTGTTGGTCTTTACCTGGAAGACGCTCCTCTGGCTGAAACTCAAGATTTTCTTGTAAGTTGTTCTTGAACTTTGATCGGGACAACACAATCTGAAGAATATGTTGCACTCAGCCTCTCCAAGAGCTCTCCGCCTACATCGACTACGCCCGATCCAAAGTTCACCCAGTCATAACCGAGGAAGCAGGTGCTGAACTCGTCCGGTCCTACGTTGAGATGAGGAATATGGGCGACGATCCGCGAGCGAGTGAAAAGCGGATCACTGCGACGACACGTCAGCTCGAGTCTCTCATTCGTCTTTCCGAGGCGCACGCGCGAATGCGCTTCTCGGAGTTCGTCGAGCTCAAGGATGTCAAGGAGGCAAGTCGGCTGATGCGCGAGGCAATCAGGACGAGTGCTATGGACCCGAGGACAGGCAAGATTGATATGGGCCTGCTCAACACGGGTACGGGCTCTGGCCAGAGGAAGCTTAGAGATGATATGCGGAAGGAGATCCTGGCCCTCCTTGATGGAAAGGCTAACACCAGGGGTATCAAGTTGGCCGACGCCTTCAAACTTCTAGGCGAGCAGAGCAGTGTCAAAGTCGATGCTGTCGAGTTCACGGAAGTCATCAAGGGTTTGGAGAATGAAGGCTTGGTCAAGGTCGTCGGCGAAAGGGATAAGAGAATGATTCGGAAGATTGAGGGTTAGGCTGATCTTGTTTGTGCTCGTCGACTTGCTTTTCGTTGTTTCAACAGTATTTATGTACCATGTAGTATGCTTGCTTCCCTGTAAAAACGAAATAGTACACTATTTGAATATTCTTCGCTGTCTATGTAGCCTTTACTTCTGATGTCTAACGATACAATCACAGGTTCCTGTAGCTTCTAAAGCGCGAAGGTTCTTGATAGTGGTGTCTGCAATGTTCTCCAAAGCCTCTCGTGTCAGGAAGGCTTGATGTCCACTGCAAAGGATTGAGTCAAATTTGAATTGTATCCAAGCCTGTCACTCACGTCATGAACACATTGTAGAAGGAAAGCAAGCGGGCAAAACTATCATCCGCTATAACTTTGGCACTAGAATCTGCGAAGAAGTACCCAGATTCTCGCTCGTAGACGTCCAGTCCGACAGCGGACACATGCCCAGACTTCAATGCACTGTGTCTATGTCAGAACATGAAGCAAACCCGTGTGTTCAAGCACTCACCGAATCAGTGCATAAGTATCAATCAGTCCACCGCGAGAGGTGTTGATGAGGATGACTCCAGGCTTGGTGTGCGCGAGGGTATTGTCGTTGATGATATACTTCGTTGAATCCATCAGAGGGCAATGCAAGCTGATGATATCCGATGTCGAGAGTAGGTCCTCCAGCTTGTCGACATACGTGATGCCATACTCCGCTGCAAGGCTGCAAGGGTAGGGATCGTGTGCAATGACCTTCGCCCCAAAGCCCTGTGAGAGGATCTTGCCCGTCAACAGCCCAATCTTTCCTGTTCCGATGAGCCCTATCGTCTTCCCGTGGATGTTGATGCCGAGGAGACCGTCCAGGAGGAAGTTGCCCTCTCGTACGCGATTGTAGGCCTTGTGGTACTTTCGCACAACGGTCATGATCATCCCTATTGTGAACTCGGCCACAGCTTCTGGAGAGTAGGCGGGGACGCGGGCGACCTTGATATTCAACTCTTCAGCTGCCTTGAGATCGACGTTGTTGAAGCCTGCGCATCGCAGTGCGACGTATTTCTATGGGCGTTGTTGTCAAGCTGACGGAGAAGAACACCTGAAGGTGCACGTACGACTCCTAGTTCGTGTAGTTTCTGAAGGATCCGGGCGCTGCATTGGTCGTTGACGAAGATGCAGACCGCATCGTGTCCGCCTGCGAGGGTCACCGTCTTATCGTCCAGCAGAGCCTCAAAAAAAGTGAAAGCGATGTCGCTTCCTTCGCCGTTGGCGCCGTTCAGAGAATCGACATCGTACTAAAGGAGACGCGGCGTTAGCAAGCTGAATCGAAGGTGTCCGCCTTACAGGACTCACATTACGCGTTCCAAATACTGCGACTTTCATGGTGTGAGGTGAGATTGTCAATCATTCTTGCGATTGAAGGTGTTCTAATGATATAGGAAATGTGCGCTACAGCCAAGATGATCGAAGATTTGATCGGTGCACGCGGCTTACTCAAAAGGACGGTTTCGCCTTGGCGCCGTAAGAGATGTGGACGACGACAAAGTGTCCGGCGCATGTTTCGAGCAGAAAATACTGCATCAGACCGTGTCGTAAGGAAAGCTGTGGCACAGATAGTCATATTCCGGACGCACCGAGACACCTGGCGCGCTTTCAATCCCTCCTTCACCTCACATACCACCACGACCTCTCTTCTGGCCGGGAGGGTTTCCGCGCTACAGGCAGCGACTGCATTATGCAACTTTGGCGATGGCTCGCATCACATTGAAGTCGAACGTGCGGGCCATGCGGCCAAAAGAGCCGTTTAAGTCGAAGATAATCTAGAGCGCCCTCGACCCTCTTAGAGGATTGTTTTCCGACGTTTCGACGATTGGACTCACGACGGTGCCTCTCCTCCATCCCCGAACGCTACGCCATCAATACTGGTCGACGTCTGGCTCCTCTGCACACCCACTGATCGCAAAGCTTATACGGCACTGCTGAAACCCGCAGAACTTGGAACTTGAATGGACCATCGTTCCCTGGGTGCTGGATGGCACTGGAGAGCGTCTCATGCCGCTCTGGATCGGAGGAAAGTGGGAGTAGGTCGAACAGCCGGCGCTTCGCATCTGAAAGCGTCCTTTGTCATCGTCGACTGTAACATCAGTCGAGGCCGCGAGGAAAGTGGTGGACCGTCAGCTCCTAGACGCCTTCGAAAATGGAGAAGAGGGTTTCGAAATGCGCAGCCGTGCAGCAATAATGACGGTCAAAATTATGGCTTACCAAGTTCTATGGCTCGAAACTTCGAGCTTGAAGGCCGCGTCGTCCTCAGCCAGTCTTGCCTCGTCATGGATTATCAAACCCGGGTTCAGCAAGCTACTGGGCAATGCTCGAAGGGGCTTTCGTTGTTGGCGATGCGGGATGGAAGGAGAGGGGCACAAAAAGGGTCGAGACGCTGGAGGCAAATTTGGACACGAAGTCCCGTCCATCTCCGAGTTCGTCCACTCACGCTCACACCTCCAAGAAATATTCCAAGACCCAATCCAGAATCCCTATTACACGTGGTATTACTTACTTATATGAATAAATTGGCTACCTAAGAGCGTCGAGCATGGTTTAAAAAGCAGGACTTATTACACCTTTCCGTCGAAGCATCTAGCATTGTCCACCGGCGACGTTGATTTTAGAGAGGGAGGGTATCTCCGCGTCTTTGTAGACTCTGTACTTGGTCTTAGGGATGCCAGTGAAGGCAGCAGCAAAGCGAGCAGGGGTATTAGCAGAGCCATCGACATTGCGGATCCAGATGCAGGCTACATTGACACCCTTCTTGAATCTGCAGACGAAATTGTCAGACGGATGGCGGTGAAAATCTAAGACGGGATGCTTACGCCTCAGCATAGACCTCGGGGTCCTTCTCGGTGGAGTCACCAACCATCAACCACTTCTTAGCTGGGTACATCGCCCGCAGACGGTCGATCTGCATGACCTTGTACGCCTGGGTGTTTGAGCCAGTGATGAACTTGACGACCTGGACGGGGTCGACAGCGGTCAAGTTCTTGAGCAAGATGGGGCCTTTGGAAGCGGCGTAGGACGTATCGATGAAGGAGTTCAAGAAGGGGTAAAGCTGGTAGGGCGAGCCGCTGACGTAGACAAACTGGGGCTGCTTGAGCGACTTGGCGAGGGAGGCGTACACCTCGGGCATTCCAGGAACAGCCTTGGGTGGCTCAAGGAGCGTCGACTTAACAAGCTTAGCCTTATCGAGGACGTGTGAGACCTTGATGGTGTCGTCGATGTCTAAAAGCAGCGAGACACGTTAGTTATCACTGGTGAAAAGTTCAACGAAACTACGTGCCAGAGATCACTCCGAAGCCAGAGTTGGGCGAGAAGAATATCGAGCCTTTCATGACGCGCTTATCGCTAGCAGACAGAGTCGCGGTCGCGGTCATCTCGTGCGCTGCACCACACTTGCCAAGATTGACAGTCTTCAACGAGATACCGAGATCAGGAAGACCAGCGGTCTGACCCGACTGCGCCGTGCCGGAGCATCTAGGTACACTGAAGGGGACCGACTTGTGCGGGAGGCCAACGGCACCAAGCAGCTTGACGCGCTCCTGGAAGGTGTTGAGGCTGTTGCCGACGTCGACGTGGAGGGTCTTGAGGAAACCGGTGATGGCATTGGAGACCTTGTGGAGATCGATCTGGCGGATGGAGGCGAAGGTCTGGAGGGCGACGATGGTGTTGCCGTTCGCATCGGGATACGCGGGTGAGTCAAAGATGATGAGGTCGTCCGTCGCGTGGATATTGTCGATGAGGTTGTGGGCTTTCTGTGAAATGCTGCTGCCGGCCTTCGTTTGCGCTGTGGCGGGGATGGCGGCAGCACCGGCGGCAGCTACTGGAGCCGCTCTGCCAGGCGATGTAATCGCCCTTCCTTTGCCTTTGCCCACTGTCGTTTTGCCGGCAGGTGCCTTCGCGGCTGGGGCTTTACCAACGGGGACCTTGCCCTTGTTGAGGATAGCACGACCCTTGGACGCGGGTTTGGGCGTGCCCACAGGAGCACCGGTGACCGACAAAACGGCGAGAACGAGGAGAGCGTAGGACTTGAAGAGCAACATGGTCGTAGGTCGCCTCAGAAAGTAGGGGGCAGGTAAAGGCGTAAGGTGAGGAAGGAGCTCGAGCTGGTTGATTATTGGGTCGAGTCGCACAGCGATGTCTCGAGAGTGTAGAGGACGAGGAACCTGCCTGTCTGGAGAACCGTCGTGGTCGCGCACTGGGTTTTATATCCCTTCCCTCCTCCGTGTCTTCGCCCCCTCTCTGTCACCGCTTGCAAGGGACGAGAAGAACCAACGAGCGCTAAGCGGTCCGCATACCCTTCGGTTAGGTGTGTGTGGATACAGCGACACTGCAGACAGCATTCCAAGACGATGAACAGCGTGGTCAAACAGAGATACGGTTGGTAGTCGGTTGCATCATATCGCGACATTCAAATCAGCGGGAGGGGAGGGTGCGCCCCCTCGCAACTCGAGTAATTCTGGGATACGCCACGCTACGCCACAACAACCAGAACTAGACCGCACCCCCCCCCCCACTGACCTTTTGAAATTGACGACAAAATCCTCTTGAAAGCCCTGAGAGTTGGGCTAAACACCAGTTCAAATTCGTTGGGAACCGCCAAGCTGTCAGAGAGAAACTGTTAAACTAGTGGTCGTCAGATAGTCCAAGGCCACGAGCACTATAACACGACGAGTGACGATATTGCCGACATTCATCAGCGCCCAAGAACCTCGAGAAGAACCGTATAGGTTCCCTCTTGCGCCGCTTGGACAGCTGACCTCGCAGAAAACAAGCAGAGGACCGTAATGCATGCGTGCTGGATGATCGTCGGGAACAAGTGAGTGTGCGAATTTCCGAAAGCTGCTGTCGGCAAGGGATCGTCGGGCATTTCCAGGACGATCATCAACGCCCATAATTGCATGACAAAGTCTTGATGTCGAAAACCTGTTGAAAATGCGCTGAAGGCTCTCTTCGTTGCTCGAATTTCAACACAGCCAATGGCCGACCTAGATACAGGCTAACTTGAGTATTGGCCAAGCTAATTTGGGCCTTCGAACGCCTGAAAAATTGCCGAAGAGCGCTGATCAAGACTATGTTCTCGTCGATGATTGGACGATCTCTTTGGGATTTGTAAAAATATTTGGATAGATGTTCGAAGACGGCATCCAGAGTAACAAGTCCGCCAGGACGTCCGCGAAAGTCCACGAAGTCCGGAACGAAGACAACAACGCGGAAATCCTTAGGCAACCCGGGCGCATGTGTGACGAAAACAATTTGTGGAACACGACGAAACTCAAATGCCTCTCGTCCATTCGTCGAGACGCCCTGTCACGAAGTCGAACAGGTCAACTATTGGAGTCTTTCCGAACAATTTCATTCGTGTTTAAGGATCCTAGGCATCGGAAGACATAAGAAGGGTATGATAAAGAAGAAATAGGAAAGCGTTGACGAATCATATGGGCGCTTGTGGTTACGTGGTTCAACTGAGTTAGCAATAGAGTAGGTAAAATGGAAGAAATAAATTATCGAAGAGCAATGTCGCCTTGAAACCAGAAGTAAACAAGAAAAAAACCTAGCACTCCCCACCAGCGACGTTGATGTTAGCGAGAGCGGGGATCTCAGCGTCGGTGAACACCCTGAACTTGTCAGCTGGGACACCAGCGAAGGCCGCAGCGAAGCGCTCGGCAGAGTTATCGGCGCCGTCGACCCGGCGAATCCAGGCGCAAGAAATGGCCACGCCTTTGTTGAATCTATGAACGAGGATAATATCAGTAAATGGGCCTTTTGGAGCACGAATTAATACGCACGCCTCGGCATAAACCTCGGGGTCCTTCTGCGTCGAGTCGCCAATCGCCAACCACTTCTTGTTGGGGTACATGGCTTGCAGACGATCGATCTGCGAGACCTTATACGCCTGGGTGTTGGAGTTGGTAATGAACTGGATAGCTTGCACCGGGTCAATGACCGTCAGGTTCTGAGTGAAGATAGGGCCCTTGGCCGTCGAATACGCCGAGTCAAGGAAATCGTTCAAGAAGGGGAATAATTGAAACGGTGAGCCAGTGATGTACACGAACTGGGGCTTGTTGAGCGACGCGGCGAGCGAGGTGTAGAGCTCGGGCATGCCGGGCACAGCCTTGGGCTCGTCTAGGAGCGTGGACTTGATCAGCTCGACTGTGTCGAGGACGTTAGAGATTTTCACCGTGTCGTCAATATCTAAACCAATAAATAAGGATAAAATATCCGTCAGACGCATTGCTCAAAAACAAACCGCGCTTTGAAACTGACGCACCTGAAATAACGCCAAAGCCCAAATCCGGCGACGCGAAAATCGAGCCCGATATCTTTCTGTTGTCCAAGAACGTCAGCGACGCCGTGCCCGAGAGCTCCGTCGCACTCCCACAATCACCCAACGACGCCGTAGCGATCGACATGCCCAAGTTTGGCAGCCCCGACGTCTCGCCTGTCTCCACCTCGTTCGCACACCCGGGCACGCTGATTGTCGCTGACTTTCCAGGCAGTCCGATAGCGCCGAGCAGGCGGATCCTTTCCTGGAGCGTGTTCAGGCTATCGCCGATGTCGACGCCCAGAGTGCCTAGGAACGCGCTGACGGCGCTGCTGACGACCCCGAGGTCGATCTGGCGGAGTGACGCGAAGGATTGGAGCTGGACGAGCGTGTTTCCAGGGTTGTTTGGGTCGGGGAAGGCGGGCGAGTCAAAGATGATGAGATCGTCAGTGATTTGGATGTCGTCAAACAGACCGCGCTGTTCAACTGCGGCTGGATAAGCTGCCGGAAGCGCGTTGGCAGAAAGAATGGCGAGCGCTAAGATAGCGGAAGACTTGGGAAGTTGCATAATCGTAATGAACGCGCGGCGCAATAACGAATTCAAAAGAACGGCGAGAAAGCGAAAAAGAACGAAAGAAAGAGAACGGACGAGGACCAGCAACACCGTCAAGGGGAATGAGAAAATTGGAGGTTTGTCGGAGTCGTCCAAATATAAGGAGCCCCGCTGCGCACGAACGATCGAGCGTCTGTTCCGTTCACAGGAACCGAAGCCTTCACGAACAGCATGGTACACTGATATGCGTTGCGGTGTTCTTCGAAGCCAAAATCATACACAATCATTGTGGGTCACTGGGTCCGTCCCTTCGCAACTGGAGAAGCCCAACTAAGCCTTTGATAGAGAAGTAGGCGGAAAAGATGACGTTAGGATGGCCGATTAATGGCCTGCATGCAGGTACTTTGCAGGAGGACTCAAAGAAACTCTGGCCTCCTGCATTGGTGGACAAACCCTACACAACGAAAATCGGATGCTGAATGTAATGAATAAGTGGGGATGCATAATTGGGATGTGCCAGGATGTGCTCCGTGGTGGACTGTATTGGAGACGCACGCTCGACCCTGGCGCATCCATTCGATGACTGAGGATGACGAAAACCGAAAGGTCTCGAAAAATGAAAGACGACGAGAGCTCCGTTCGTTACTTACCCAAGGCTGATCTGACACGAGGACCAGGGTATGGCGATCAAGCATTTGACATGCTTCTAAGTTCTGAAAAGACATATTCGCTCTCTGTCGAAGTGATGATACTCACCCATCTACATCATGGTCGGACACACAAAGTTGAGAACATCCTGCAATGAGGAGACATCAACTAGCATCTGTTCGGAGACGGCTTGGGGAGCACACCTCACTTCCACGGCGATGAACCTTTGTTGAAGCCTCTTTGCAACTCTCTGACGTATCATCTGGGTCAAATGGTTCCGTGTTGCTAGCAATCAAGGACGGAGCTCGCCCAAGCCACGTCCAGGTAGAGGAATAGCAATGCCAACGAAGCGGGATTGAAGGGCTGACAGTCGGTGCCGCTGTTGGCTGTTGATTGGCTGCTGGCAGGAAGAAGCCTCCCACTTGACAGACAGCCGAAAAGTGGGCATGTTTTCACGGTTGCTCTTGAAAACGCAGCGCCCAAGTATCGTTCGAATCCGACATCATCATTCGTGTCTTCGGCGACGGAAGGATTGACCTCAAGGGTCGACTTGACAATGACCGGTCATGGAACGAATTAGATTGATGTTACAAGGTATAACCCATCAGAGATGACACCTATGAAATAAATTATTCCCTCTGTATCAGAGCAAGAAGACCCAGCCCTCCCAGTAGGGCGTATTTTAGTTGGGGGAAGTCATTCTAGCAGGGACGTGTCAGAATTGGGGGGTTTGGAGAAACGGAAGAAACGTACCATTGCAATCGTCACGTATCCGACATATGGCAAGAACCTTTGCAGGAGAGTTCGGTTAGTCTACGCAGCAAGGAAAGCAAGATGATACAACGTACCCTCTAACCTTTCCAACGATGTGCTTCCGCTCTAGCCACTCTAGCCCTTGGTAGAGCTCTATGTCATCGACGTAATTGTTGTCTCCCTTCGTTAATAGTAGTTGGTTTGCGGCGCCCGTCGCAGCAACTTTCGACGACTTCTTCGCTTTGACGTCATGAGTTTCAAGGACACGATGGACGATGGGAATGTCGGCTCCGGGGATCTTGTAGACGGTGATATCGCCTGTATTATATCGCTCGCCAGCAGGGTTCGTGAGGAAGAGTAGGTCACCGCGATAGAACGCCGGTTCCATAGATCCGCTGAAGTTACATCGCGTCGCGCTTGAGTTTCCTGGTCAAATTCAAATTCGCATCTCGCACCTGAGCACGACGACGATGGGTGATTCCGAGTTCGTGACAATTCCAAGGCCTTTCCAAATCATCAAGCCCGATGCGATGACTGATGCAAAGTTAAGAACTTGTAGTAGGACCTGCAGTAAGATATTAGTTAGGATACGACCTCATCTTGCTTTCATGAAATCAACGAACATGGCGAAAGCCTAGCCTCTTGAAGGCCTTGAGTTCCTCCGTAAACATAGTGTCTGGCGCCTATGGGAGGAGTGTTGCTGGTGAGAAGAAATACGAAGGCAAGCTTCACGCCCCAGCGAGCGGTGGAATGGGGGGCAATACGAAAACGTTGGGGATCGAGAATCCGGGTGACACGTTACATGGACCCATCACGTGGGTGCCGGCGGGATAGCACGTGTTTCGCATCCAGGCCCCTATTCACCTCAGCAACGTTCGATGGTTGTTCGATAACTCCTCGAGATCATGGGCTACAAAAGCTACTTTGAGACGTAGGCGCATATATACTTGCTTAATTTAGGCCTATTCCCAAAATATTACTTACTCGGGGAGCTGTGCCACTCAGGAACGTTTCTTAACCTCTGGACCCTGGTTGACCTCTGGCGGAATAAATTCGCTGTATACCCACATCCTTGTAATAGAGTTCCCAATTACAACTCCTTCTAATCCAGCCATCGTATTTATAGATGTTATATATCGTATCGTGATGCCTAAACTCCCCAATACACCGTCGAAATTTCTTTCTTTGGTAGTTTTGCCTCGCCGTATCCTTCAACTATCCTTGAGCTCTATACAAAGAGAACGCATTGAAGGTCCATTCGTCAGCAGTGTAAATTCTCTTTATTTTATTTCGAAAAATAAGTCAAAGCACTTAATCGTCGCCTCGAAGACCGGAGTGAGGAACAGATAACAATGTCTGAGTGGTCATTTGCTACCAGAGGGGTGCCTATCTTGAATATCCTCCTATGGCCATTACACCTACGTCTCAACACCCCCGCACATTCTCGAGGCGACTGGGTGTCGCAATAGTATGCTACGAGCAGAGCCGATCTGTCCGGCTCCGAAGTCGAAGATCAACTTGCGATGTTGTAGCCTTTCGCGAGAAGTAGATATACATGGAATTGAATGTGTATTAGAAGCCCCTCTATGTAACAATGTTCGAAGCAGGATCCGCGATGCCGATCATGATCGCGATCACCCACAATGGATAAGCGCTTCGTATGCGCCACATTACTTGTTATGGAAAGCTCCGCCAGCAGAATTCGCTGGTGGACACAGAAGTTTATAAAGTGTTGACTTTTCCAAGCGTATGTTATTCTCACTATCGGAGGTCCCTGAGTACAACCGAAGAATATGATATGATAGGATTGCCGGAAATAGTGAGACAAAATAGGTCAGTTTTCTTCATACTTGTGTGGGGGATAGTTCTGAAACTCCCCGTCGATGGTGTATGGAGAGAATATCCAGTATCTGAGATAAAAATGATAGATGAGAGGAAATGTTGTGGGAGAAGAGAGAGATACTCGCTGGTGATGCAAATGAAGCCCAACGTGGCTTGAGAACCACTTCAGAGCAGTTGGTATTACTGGCTATAGACAAATAAAATCTAAAGACCTCTCAGCGTAGTTAAGATTAAGACTTACCCAGTCGGGCGCATGTTCTCGATTATGCGCTGTTATGATGAAAGGGAATAGGGTGGACGAGTCCCTGAAGCCCGTTTTGTTATCGTCGAGAACTATTCAAGTTAAGAGAAGATAGGCGCCATTAAATTGCAGAACTGGATATAGAAAAACCTCAGCTACTTACCATCAGCAATCCCCTTCAATTCCTCTCGGCTGAATGCTGCAAGACGAGCTGGAGAAACGGTCTCTATCTACACGAGCACTTCAGTTTAGTGTCTCTCTAGCACAAAGGGTGTTTAGTTTGCTCACCTCATCGTGCAGGTGTTGAACCAATTTCGCCCCAAAACCTCTTCGCAGTTCAATCACCTTCTCACTATCAAATAGCTCCACTTTCTCATGCACCCGATTCAGGTACTCCTCAAACTTCTTCATGGGCGCATCAAACCCTAAATGCTGCACCACATTCGGACGCATGTCCGCGTTCCTCTGAAGCCTCGGGAACACGAATTTCTCCTGCGCTTCATGATGCCATCGGATCATCGACACGCACGCCAGCGCGTACCCGGTGAACGCGCCTTCGTCCTCGGGTAAGACGAGTGGCGAGTAGAGCCAGATCGCGTTAAGCGCGCGGATGATGACGTTGTGCGTGAGTGCGAGATCCGTAGAGAACCATTGCGCGATGTTGTCGGCATCGGAGAAGTCGAAGTGTGAGCTCGTCTCGGGGTCGACGGGGAGAAGCGGGTAAGGGCCTTCGTGGTTGGGGTCGATCCGCATAATCGTTGGTTGGGCTGAGGTTCTGTAACCTGACAGAGAGACGCGCGGAGAGTCTAGGACTCCAGCTGGGGCGAGAGGTGTAACACCGGCAACGATACACAGCGCTCTTTTAAGGCGGACTCGAAATCTCTCGAAATGCGACAAGAGCGGCGTCTGAGGACTCCGATAGCCAAACGGATCAAACCTTCAGCATTTTGGAGCAATTTCATTCGGTCATAGCATGATTCCGTGGACAACATGATTGAAGCTTGCTTAGGCTTGACTCTTGGTAGGTTCATCTACATAAGTATGTTTGGGTGACAAGAAGTCCGGGGGTGTGACTGGCAGGTGTTCAGACCGCCGTAATGGATTTTGTTAGAGAGGGAGAGAAAAGGGAAGCAGGAGGAGTGTAGGGAATTGGAAACGCCTGTTCACGAGAGCTGGGCATATCCTAAATCGGAGCACTATGTAAGTACTCTCTTTGACAAAGCACGCACGGCGCCGTCTTGTGGGATGACGGAAATTCTAAAGAAGGACAACTCCGAGTCGACACCCACTGTAGTGTACTCTACGACGGTTATCAATAGAGCTTGAGAGCATTTTCCACTTATGGACCATAGAAAAGGTCGACGAAGCAAACGCAGTCCCCTGCAGGATGATGGTGAGCCAGGCTCCCAAAACCATCCACTCGAATCGCTCGGTGTGTAATCACATTCCAGTGTACTACCTACAACAACAATCTAATGTGCTTGAAACGCACGTTGGTATCATGAAGTGACAACTAGAAAATATCAGATACAGGTACAATGCGTGTACGAGTAGTGTGCGACATGCGATGTGGCAATAGTGCCCGTGTATATAGGAATTGCTCGAGGCTGAGGGCTCGAAACAGCTCGTTGTAAATAAAAAAAGATATGCAAAGGTGGGCTCATGGATGTCGAGAAATAGAGCGAGTGAGCGAAAGACAGAAGTAAAGACAGAAAACAGGAGAAAGCGTAAAGACGAAAGCAGATGGACGGCAGATGAAACCAGGATACACGAATGCAAAGCACAGATAGCGAGTGAGAGACCATACATGAACGCGAGAACGATGGCTAGCATATGTGGAGATAATACTTAGAGACAGCGGTGGTGAAAACAGAACAGAAAAGTATAAACGAATGAATGAAAAGGTTGATGGTTTTTTAGGGTAGGATGGGGGTTGTGGTTAATCCAGATCGTCGTGAGGGTCGTGTTAGGAGTCGTAAATCGATGATCAATAGCCCGAGGGAAATTTATGTTCGCCTCCGGGATTCCAGAAGGCCTGCGACTCTGCAGGCGCCTGCTGTTGAGTCGACCAGGGGGACGAAGCCGAAAGCACCATAGCTGGCCCACTCTGCTGCTGCTGCTGCTGACCTGGCGCAGACATCTCCCGGTCATAGACCTGATGATACTGGGCTTGCATCTGGTCTTCCTGTTGCTGATACTGCTGGTGCTGGTGATGTTGCAGCTGTCGGGGTTGCGGGATCTGATGACGTTGCAAGCTCTCCAGTGCAGGCTTGACCTCGTACATCCCCACCTGCATCTCTTGAGTTTTCTCGTACACAGGCGTACTGGGGGACGGAGAGCATCGGTTGGTCCATGCCCACGTTATCGAGTTGCATACCTTGACCATGGCTCTGCCCAAGCATCTGCGGGCCCGACAACGCCGGCGAGCCTCCATACGAGCTCCGTACGCACTCGGGGTGTGAGTGTGGAAATACGTCACTGTCCCTGGGTCTGGGACTGGATTCCCCGTCTGCGCTGCAGGCGCACCTGGCGTCGGCAGAGGCAGAGGGCCGAAAAACGGCGGTGT
>JANKHO010000879.1:0-14461 GCA_027627235.1 Agrocybe chaxingu | reverse complement strand
ATCGGTACGGCGAACGTCAACGCCGCAAATAGGCACACCCCGGGCAGGAACAGGCACACCAAAACCTGGTTCAAGAGCCGTAACAACACCGATAACGAATGCCCCTCCCGCCCCGACGACGGCACTTAATGGATCGACGGTACCACGGCCGACGTCAACGGTTCCCAGGCCGGGTTCAGGTGTTCCCAGGCCAGGCTCAACAGTGCCGAGGCCTGGATCAGCGGTGTTACGGCCAGGTTCTCAACATCACCAGCAGCCGGGTGTCAAATTGCCGAATGCGAACAACACAAATGCAAGTGGAGGCACGAACATCGTACGGAGCGGTACACCGATGGACGTCAGCGCAGACCAGTACGGGCAACGGGGGAAGAAGCGTGAAAGGGAGGAAGGCGCAGGCGTTGGCGCCAATGGTGCCAATGGAGTGCGGACGAATGGAACTTCGTACGTCAACGGGAATGGAATGCCGAATGGGCACGGAGTACAGCAGCAGCAGCAGCGGCCTATTCCTGTTGGCATTTCTGTTGCAGGAGGAGCTCTTGTGGGTGGTATGGCTGCAACTGCGATGAACGCAAAGGCGGGCACAGGCACCATCCGGCCCCGACCAATCAAGAAGCAGCGTGTGGTTAGTATTGCTCGGTTACTTGCACTCGTTGCAGGGCGGTTTTATCTGAACTTCTTTTGGCTCAATAGGATGTGCAAGGGCAAGCAAGAGACGTTGCGCCGGTGCAGCAACCTACGCCGCAAGGGGTGTGAAGTGGAGACCTTGCAGTGGATAAACGTCGAAAAACATCGAATGGTGAACGAAATTGAAATGCTATGAATATAAAGGGATTGTAGGTTATGAAGACTATGCCGCCAAGTCGCGCAACTGCAAGACTCGAACCTCGAGTGAACCTCGACTCTACCGCCGCATAGGTTTTATGTGGCATATGCCTTTGCGTATGCTCAGCCGTATACAAGGGCCTGTGCTCATGAGCATGCGAAAATGCCCTCCAACTTACTCTCCTCCTACCCTTTCCTACCCCTTTCCCATGTCCTTCCCGCTACCTCCTGCAACAACGCGACGATCATGTGCTTCCATCGACACCCCACCTATGATCTTAATTGGATGTACACGTACACCTTATGAAAAGATCTCTATGTGGCAACATTCCGGTGGCCGAAATGGCTTTGTAGGCCGACCTTGACCTTTAATCTGACGTCAAAGCAGCTAGCGGCGTACCTTGGACACCCTCACGACGGGTCTTTCCTTTTGTAGGTTGATTGGATATGCAAGCCCCGACGCGCCTGCTGTCAATCTCTAGCTGTCTCGTATCCTGGACGCTGCCCTACACCCTCTTCGGGTATCTTGGTCGTCACGAATACGATTGCATTTGCCGAGGAACGCCATCGATAACTACAATGACCTGCCTGGGATCTCCGTTTGTCGTGGATTCCCCCCCCCCACCACACACACCCAGTACAATGCCTGGAAAGTCGTCATCCGGCCACTTCCTGCTCTCCTGTTTTCCTCCCTCCGCCTTCCTAACCTCCAGCGTTACCTCCTCCCTCTCGCCTGCATCCCAACACTTTCTCGGAACTTTTTGCTTCTTTTTTATTCGTTAATGCCTTTTTGCTCCATCCATTCATCCATCCAATCCATCCATCCATCATATCGACTCGCCATTATCCCAGATCCTCCCTCCGCCCTCTACACGTCCTCGCTCATCCATAATCATATATCAGCACCTCAATCATCAACAGACTTACAACATCCAAAATACCATTTCTGCCCATTCCCAATTGACCACGAATCGCGTCATCTCATCTCTCCGCTTTCTTTTTTTCTTTTGTCCTTTTTCGCAATTTGGTCTAGAGTCGTTGTCTGTTTGGAAGAGTCCATGTTTTGCAGGTGGTAATTCGTTGGCGTCCAATACATCTTTTTGCGCTGCGTCTTGTTCGCAAATCTTTTGTTGCCGTCTTGAGAGGCCAGGAGATGGAGGAGAGGAATTTATGGATACGAGACATTCTTCTTCGAGCTTCAAGCTTCAAACCCGCCACCTCTTATATCTCGGGCGTGAACTGCGAGATTCATATTCGCAGTGATGCTGTGCTTTTGCTAGTAACTCGAAACATTACTGCAAACTATAAATGAGGCAGCACTCTACTCATTTCTGGAATAATCGTTACATCCTCCCTGGATTTATTATCACTTCCTCTGTACTTGCGGGTACAGCAAGATCTCGTCTCTCGTGCCTTCGCGGGTTGGATCGAGCCATGTCATGATATCCTGTCATCCACCGAACCCATTTCATAAAATTATGGATGAAACCCTGGAACTTGAAGTGATCCTTCCAACGGTCTCAGTTCCAGGTGATTATGGTTATTGGAATGCCAGGGTCTGTTATAGATACCATCGCTAGTAATGAATATGTAGATAAACAGCAGAAACATCGACGTACAACTTAAACGATGCTTAGACCCTGAAGCCATGCAGCTGACGACCCTACGCCATGAATTGCAGTAATTCTGACCGCCAGAGAGTTATCGATCCTTTTCCGTGTTGAAGTTAGCCTGAGGAAATCTGCTTCCTGTTGTCGTGTTTCTTTGCAAAGGGTCCGATAGGCAAGGTAGCACCCCATAAGCTCAAGTCGTCGTCGTCGTCACACACATTAGTGCCAACCACGGCGGCTCTAGTTTTCGGAACTCAAAAGGTAGGTTTTTAAATCTAATAGGAACCATGCTGCCGCCTGAATCAGGTTCAAGGACGTTCTCGGGGTATGGATATTCTGGAGCAAGCAGCTTTGGACATTTCGACAGCTGAAAGGTTACGGACGGCGCCCTTTTCAGCGTTGATGCCGAGCATGTTTCAGGTATGTATTACTGTCTTCTTTAGCGCCCGAGATTCACCAGCACCGCCACCGAGCCTGCCCGCGGAAAGGAAAGATTTTGCGGATGGCCCCAGCTCTGGCGACGTCATTTCTGGCTGCCTTCGCAAACGGAAAATATTTTGAGCCTGTCGCAGTCCCCTCACAACACTTAGCACCATCGGCGTGTTCGGCGCCTGTTCTTCGTATGTAGTTGATCATGAGTGGTCCGTGGGAATGATGCTCGTGTTCCTTGCTCTTTTGTTCATTCGCACCCCAGCACATTATCATCACCGCGCAGACCGATGGATAGGACTCAGAACATCACATCCATCTTCCATATAACTTTCTCGTCCACTCGCCACTCTCCTCTGGCTCAATTCCCTTGCGCTGTAGGGTAGCTACTCTACGGCGAAGTTACTTTTGTGAAAGCATCCCGTGCCGTCTCTTGAAGCACGGTCGGGCAGGGAACGCGACCGCTCATGGATTTTCGAAGGATCCTCAAACGTTTGGACCGGCCAGAAGATCATCTCGGTCATCTCATCACTTTGGGTCCCTTTACTGCATAGTGGTGCACCTGTCGGAGTTGGCAATTGGACAAAAGTCTGGCTTCTTGAGGCTGCTGCGGTGGAAAAGATATCGTTCCAACTTCCCTGATGTTTCTTCCCTCGGAGGTGGTGCTTCGTCCTCCTCACAAAATGCTTAGGGACCTCTCGTACGACGAGTCTCTTTCATCTCAAGGTATGCCTTCTCATTTTGACGATTACACCTAAGCTCATGACAATCTCAAGTCGGCCCTGCTGGATTCGGGACTGATGCGCCTATCTTTGACGCTTTGCCTTACATCATAGGCTTTAACGCCCTTCAATGTTCTGGCCTCACTCTTCTCTCTGCCACATTCCTGACTTATCTTCTTTCGCCAACGATTCGACGGTCCACGACTTGGGTCCTGTTTGCAGTGTCTTGGATAATGTCACCAATCGGATACTTACTCATCGTTACTCACCAAGTGGGCGACCCTCCACCGAGAGGCCTTTGCCTTGCGCAAGCAATGTTTATATACGCGACTCCAGCGCTGTGCGTCCCTCGCTGGCCAAACTTCTGGACTGTGCTGATGATAGCTGGATAGGAACGGGGTTTCCGCCGTCTCGTACTTGTTCCATGTAATCAAAATTCTGTTCCCCGCTCGAATCATTTACTCATACATAGAACAGGTGTACATATCGACCAATCGGCTGAGAAATTCGCAGTCGGTAGATTTGTCGCTCGGAGTCTCCTTATTGGTACGCAAGAATTTCTCCTGTCGTCCATTGGGCTCTGCTCAATGACCATTTCTTTTTATAGCTCCATATGTCGCCTGTCTGTGTTTTCGTTGCAGTGCTTCTCGAGGTGCTTATTGTGCGTGAGGACAGCTTTCACTGTATGCAGCGGCATTATGACAAGATTTTAGCTCGATTCTCTTGATGCTACACACCTTAAACGAGCGGCCGCTGGCATGTATTGCTCAATGACAATTCAGACACCGTAAGTACGCCTGCGGTTCATTTCGTCGAGACTAAATTTGCTCTGCAAAGGGTTCAGACAACTGGTGGGATTGTTGTCATTTCTATGTCAGCCGTGTTGGCCTTGGAAGGTCTGTAGCAACCAGAGGTGTTGATTTGGTTTGTCAGTTAACGGTTTTTCTTTCTACAGTCGTCATTTTTATCGCCGTCAGGCGCGATTGGGCTAAGTGTATGTGTGGACACGGCAGCTCCTTGAACGTTATTCTGCGGGTCGCCATTTTCACCGTTTGCTCCGGAGTGGCAATTGCCTTAAGGTTTGACAACCATCTCTCTCGTTGAATAGCGGAAGTTCAGGCGCCTATCTTGCAGTTTCAGCTTCGCAGGATCCCCATCATCCTCCGAGACTGCTGAGATCGAAGCACAATATAGCGTGGCCCTTGCTTGCAGTACGTGCATTTCCACTCCATCCGTCCGTCACGATGTGCAAAGCTGATCCACACCAAGTGCCACTAGTAGCGGGTCTCCTTTTCTCGACCCAGAGAGTGAGCATTGTATTCGGAATGCAAATAAATGCTCCGCTCTAACCGTCCTGAAGGATATCCTTAGCGTCTGGATGTTTTGGCGCAAGCCTTCTAACAATCTAGGCGTCCCATGGAAATCAGCGTCCTGATACTTTGGGTTGAGTCAGAGTGCCGAGATTTCGCGTTAGGGGTGTTGCTTGACAGCTCTTTCCACCACTTCGGTTGAGAACTGGTTAGTTCTTGACGCGTTGCAAGTTGAGCTATATCATTGTCATCATAACGAGCTTTGCTTCTTCCAAATTTCTTCCACTTAGCAAGGACGGCTTCTGACCTGCTTGAAATGGGCTGGAGGAAATACGCTTTGATGTCATATACTTAGATACAGCAGCTAATGGTACATTTGCTTTGACTATCCTTCACAGAACTTGCTGGGGTATATTGTAAGCCAATGAGACCACATAGGAACCAGCAACTCACTTTGACTGCTAGTCAGAGCTACGAGCAAAAGCTGCAGCTCGGTTGCCCGCAATCCTTCCAAACACAGCACACTCGAGGAGGGATGAGCCTCCCAGACGATTGTCGCCATGAAGCCCACCCGTAACCTCTCCAGCAGCCCACAAGCCTTCGATAGGTTTACCATCCACGTCGAGCACCTCCGCATCCTGACTGATCAGCACACCGCCCATCGTGAAATGAACAACAGGCGTCACCCTGCCGACATAGACAATAGACTCGGGCTTGATCTCCTTCAGTGTCCAGCTACCAAATGTCTTCCTGGAGAAGGGGTCTGAGACGAGTCCGGCTGCAGCCTTCGCGTATTCTTGGATGGAAGGCAGGGCGGCATCGGAAAGGTCGAGTTCCGCAATGGCGGCTTTGCGCATGAGGCCCTTAAAGATGTAGAAGTCAACATGGGACGACAAGGCATTGTAAGCGCCTTCGTCAAGTACAAGCTGGATGTCCCACTGGCGCGGGGTCGTGTCAACAGGTGGGGTAGTAAGGATGACGTCCGTAATATGCTGCCGTGTCTCCATCTCATTGACGAAGCGCTTGCCGTTGAGCAACAACAGACCGCCTTCTCCGCGCAGGATTTCTGCTGCCAAAAACTTGACTGGAGCTTCCACATTCTTGGAGTCGACGAAGCCCGTGGGATGCACCTGAACACGTTCCATGTCGAGAAGCTGGGCACCAACAGCTGTCAGGAGACTTTGGGATCCTGGAATGGCCTCGTTGGTAGACGGGAAACCTGTCAGGTCTGGACGATATTCGGCGAGCATGCCCTTCGAGTCGCCTGCGAATCCACCGCTCGCAAACACGACAGGTCCACGCAACATTTTGGTTTCATCGCCCTCGGAATATTCGACACCCTCCACCGATTTAGCGGACTTCAAGACCTTCGTGACCGAGCTTCCTGTATGTAGGTGGAACAAAGGGCTTTGTTGAAGTGATTTGAGGAGGGTGGTGACGATAGCTGCACCCGGAGGTAGTTTTCCCGCCCCACGATGCGTGCGGGGTAACGAATGCCCACCCAACAGCCCGACACGGCTGAGATCGACTCCCTTTTCGTCATTCAACCAAGAGACGGCGCTCTCGGAGGTGTTGGTAAGCGTCGAGATGAGCTTTTCTCGGCACTCGCGGATCTCGCTACCTTTGAAGGCGTTGCCTGCGGATTGGACTGTATCTTCGTAGAACAGGGAATCCGGTGTGGTTTGGAATCGCGTTGGGGCACCGTTTATGCCGGAAGATGCTTTGATGGAGTTGCCTCCTGGTTTCGGGGCTCGCTCGAGCAGATGGACAGGGACATTGTGAGCGACGAGTTGCGACGCGGCCGAGAGGCCAGCGAGGCCAGAACCGACGACAATAACACTCCGCGTCGAGGAAGGTGCCGTGGTGGCGGACATGAGGCGGTTGAGGATCAGGGCTATGGCTGGGATCAGGACAACAGAAGGGAGCACAACTGTGAGAAGCGTTTGCTTTCCTGGACGCATGCTTTATGTTGTTTTGTGCCCCGCTGGGTCCGCTCGTGTAGGCTTTTAACTTCTTACGAAATGTCTGGCTTCTTCAAGATCTTGACCGAACGAGTCGTGCCAAGACGTGTTCTGGCCTACCTCTGGAGCCTGGACGCCGTGGATAAGATCTCCACTTGGGCTGGCAGACTTGTCGGCAACCTTACGCTTGCGAAGATATCGAGTTCCATCCTGTGGGCTGATGAAGGACTCAAGGAGTCGGATAAGGCGGTAAATGACACCTGTGGTTGGGTAAGGAGCAAGTGCAGCGAGCAGGTTTTAAGGGTGCGGGACCTCCGGCCCGGCGACGCCCAACTCCGAAGTAACGAGTTCGCCCAGAGTTCGCCATCAACGTTGACGAACATTTCTTCTTCATAGGCCTCGAGCAAGGTAGTCCACTCATGATCCTCGATAGAAGGTACGTCTTTCACTCCTTACTATCACCAGCTGGAATGAACCGTTCTTCATTGCTTTTGAATAGTTGCGCGTGGGTAGAGCAGCTTGAATTTGGTACTCAAAGGATGGCGGTGAAACCCAAAGAGGTCCTCCACAAGGCTATCTTGACTCTGGAGAACCGCCGAAACGAGCTCCTACGCGAGCTCGATAGCATCAGCCTACAAATTCAGAACCAGAAGGCGCAGTACTCACAACTTATCAACGAGGATGCACCAATCCACAAGCTTCCAAACGAGCTTTTGACCGAAATCTTCTTGGATTGCCAACAAATTTCCGCCCGATCCAGGAATAAAAACCGTTCACAGACTCCCTTTCAAGTGGCCGCCTCGCATGTATCACGTCGTTGGCGCGAGGCGATATTGGCCACACCTCTCCTATGGAACACCGTGGACTTTCACATCCGGCCCATGAACCACGTACAAGGCAGGGTCTTGTCGCAGCTCGGAGCACATATTACGCGCTCCGATACGTGTTTTCTCGACGTATCCCTCAATTTCCACATTGTGGACCAGCTGTCGTCCTACTTTAAGCTTCTAGGCGCTCATTCAAGGCGATGGCGACGCTTGTCGATCGTGACGAAGCACGAACAAGTTGAAGAGATATCCGAACTATTGCGAAATGCAGAAGCTCCGATTCTTCAGCACTTGTCTCTCAATATAGGCAAGCCAGAGCAAGGCTCTTTGTCGCCTCGGAAGCCATATTCAACCGTTGTACAAAATATCCTCATGCTAGGCGCACCTTCACTCTCATTTCTCAGGCTAGCAGGGTTCGCTCTCGGTAATTCACACCCTCCCACATCTTTCGTTACGACTCTCCATCTTGACGGTTGGACCCGTCACTACATGGCCCATGATCAGTTCCGAACGATCCTCGAGAATACCCCGCTCCTTGTCAATCTATCCCTCAACCAACTTACCGTTCATCACCCCCGAGACCCACTCGAAGTCCTACAAACAGTGAATCTCGCTAATCTACGCAGTTTGCGGATCCATGGGCCCTGTCCATCCTTGTTCCGATTAATACCAATGATGCGTATGCCGCGACTCCACACATTTTCTCTTCATAGAATTGACATCTTCGATTCTCCCGTCCTCCCGTCTGTCCAAACTGTTTGTCTGGAGTCGTGCGCCTTCGACGAACCAGAAATAGAGAACCTCATTCGAGCGTTCCCGTCCGTGTCATACCTGAGCATCGATGAAGCAATGCCTGATATATTTTTCATGCTTCTGCCAAACTCCCCCGAGACCGAGCCCGAGACCGAGCCCGCAAGACCTTGCCCATGGCCACACCTGCGAACGCTAGCTATTCAGGACCTGCAGCCAGTGGACGTAACTCCCCTCTGTCACCTGGTGTACACGCGCAGAAATGGACCCGCAGCGCTGACGAAGATACAACTCGATCGGCGAAGTCGCACGGTACTTCAGACCAAGGATCGGTTGGATTGGCTGCAAGACCAGCTCGAAGTGGACAGGAATTATGTCCCTGATCCATGGCCAACTGGTCTCGGATATGAAGACGTGCATGACCTGTTGGAATAACACCGTGCGTCGGTGTATTTGCGAGAAACTGGATTTATTCGGTACAAACGGCCTTGTCTGAGTAAAGCCCTTACTCATCCCGTGCTTGCCCTTCTAGACAAGTTCTATTTCTTCCTATCACACTCGCACGTCGCGAGCATACGCGAAGGCCGACCACATCGAATTACCCTGTGATCGGATTAGGCCAACTGGTCCAGAGGAGCCGCGTTGATAGCTACCCTGGACTTCCAGAGCTCAATGCACACACATTCTTGCAAAAAATACCTCACGTCTCTCGGTGTCGTAAGCATATTGGCCTGTGCGGGGTGCCGGTGAAGGTTGAAGCCGAAGGGGAAAGGACTAGTAACTCTAAGTGGCGAGCAGGAGATGGTGGACGGCTAGACTTGCCGAGGTTGGTAATTTTCTGTTCTACCTACTTCCGGACGCAAATAATTGAATCACCAGTCCGGTTCTTTCAGCCCCACAAGACAAGTAAAGGTTATTCATCACATCTCCAGAGCGCGCGTGCAATATGATTATTGAATCGAGATTCGAGGGTGCAGTGATGAGGCTTGGAAATTGCTTCATGTCCCGAAGGCAGCCTCTACCGTTCTGGTAAGCCAGGCGGAGTCGCCAGGGGGCTGGAAATATTGGTCATGGCCAAAGCAGCGATTCAATAATCCGAGGCGGAGCAGTGGGACGGAAATGCAGGTTGCGAGAATAAGAATGTGTCAAGATTGGAGAGGGATGTTAGTCAGCGTTACGAATTGTTTCAAAGTGTTTGTGCCTCCGATCCGTTGATCAGTCCTTTTCTACGCTCAGTCAGCGCTTCTCATCCCCCTCCACTGCCTATGTCCGTCTTCTTACTCAACGTGAAAGCACTCTCATAACACTCCCCTGCTATTTGTTCGCCATATCCTCTATCAAATAAATCAACAGAGACCCCCTTCGGCGCTTCCGTTGGTTATATCATGACTACAAGGGTGGTCAAGCTGACCGTGATTACCGATTTTGTACGTCCCTACCACCCATCGCGCTCTTGACAGCCCTGATAGTTTCTCCCCTCTCAGGCGTGTGCTAGTTGCTGCGTAGGCCAGCACGAGCTCTTAGACGCCATCGCGTATTCCCAAGACACCCTGCACCTGCCCATCTCGTTCGAGGTGGAACATCTTCCCTTTCGCCTCATCAACCCCGCCATCCTCACCGATTCCAGCAACGCACCCAAGGTCGAGAAGACCGATTTCCTTCAGAAGCAACTAGGGAGGGAGCGCTTCGTCAAGCTGCAAGCGGCGATCGCTAAATGGGGGGAGGAGAAGGGGATTCCTATGTGCGCCTATTCCTTCTTATCTCAGACATGGCCGGTACTCACTTGTCCTCCCGCTCCAAACAGTTCATTCAGAGGCGTTATGAGCCAGACAACTCGTGCCCACCGCCTCTGTCAGAAAGCTTACAAGTTGGGCGGCCAGGACCTCCAACTTCCCCTCCTCTGCGCTATTTTCAAGGCGCACATGGAAGACGGCCGAGACATCGCTGATATTAACATCCTCGCTGAGCTTGCGGAGGAGTCGGGAACCATGTCCAAAGATCAGGTGCGTAATGCTCTGTCCACTTGTTAGAGGGGATCATGGAACTCATGCGTTATGTTATTCCCCGGTTCCTATTCTCACGTCCGTTGCATCGCTTCAACTTCTGTGCTACTTCTTCCTCGTCTCGTTATACTTGAGCCTGCCAGGCGATCGTGTTCCTCAACTCAGACGAGCTAGAACAGGAGGTCAACCAGATGTGCGATGAGGCGAGGTCAAAAGGTATCACAGGCGTGCCCATGACCATCATCGATGGGAAGTGGGCCGTCAGTGGCGGCCAATCTTCGGACGTGTTCATCCAGGTGAGCATGGATGGTTATTTTGCTCCTCATGTTATCCCTTGTCTCCGTCACTACTACGTGATATCACGCGTGCGCCACCGTTGCTTACTCGACCACTGTTTTTCATCCCGTGCACAGTATTTCTCATTACTCACATGCATGTACCTTTGTCCAGATTTTCAAGAAGCTTGCTGCTGCGGGTCCTCATTGCGCCCCGTCGCCATTCTCAGGCCCCGTCATGGAAGCAAGCATAGTTGCGTGAAGGCCGGAGCGAGACTTCGTCTGGCACTCTGCGAAGACCCTTCACCCAGATTTCATCATCGGTTTATGGTTGTGATTCCAGGACGGTTTTCCAGCGCTCGATTGACAGCGTTCTCTGCTTCCCTCCGCTTCCTTTTCCCACTTCCGCAATGCCTATCCCCGCCTTCCATCCTCCTTTTTCTCATATATGTCAATTCCGTACTGACCTTGGATCGGTTTTCTGACCTGTTCCATTCGCTTTCTCTCATTTCTTCCTTCGTCCGTGTATATCCATCCTTTTTGTACCTCCTACTTCCTGTTAATTCATGTCGTGCCCCTTCTACTCCTTTGCTTTTCCAGATTCCCCCTTTCCTGCAGACAGGTCACGGTCCCTACCCACGCGCTCCGATTTCCCCCCGTCATCAGATCCAAGGCGTTATTCTCACCTCAAACCCACAACTCTGGGAGCTCTCATCGCTTGGAGGAACAGTTGGCGCGCCTCTAACATCCTCATATCCTTCGACCATGTTGCTCCATACGAAGGTTTTTCCACCAATGTAATGGTTGGATTCCCATTGGATCGTACACTAACCCGGAGTCCCTTGACCTGAGCCCGTAAAATCCTGCTCAAAATTGGTCGCTGAGTAATATTCAGTGCAATCTCAGACGTTTGACGCTGAAATCATCTATTCGAGGGGACATTTAGGAAGAAACACAGAGGATGACAGATACTCAGTCAGCTGGGGCCGATGACCAGAGTTGGATTATGCAGTTATTTTTAACCAAGAGACAAAGGGCTTGGCAATGCATCTTCGGCTCTGCCAAGAAATTTGTTTCGGAAACGTACCCGAAGCTGTGGCCTGCGGTGTGCGCCACTCTCTGATATTTGGAAAGACTTTTGTGAATAACATGTCTCCATTGCGGACGTGATGAACAACACAGAAAAGCGCTCGTGTGCGCCTAATTCTCACCAATTGGATGCTGGGGTGCCTTTACCCCTGTCAACCCACGTAAATCTATAAATGACTCCATCGAGAAGGTGAATGACATCACGCGTGTTTAATCCGAGTCGCAAAGCTTCGCAAACGTGAGTGCTCGGCGTCTTGCTCGCAGAACGCGACTCTCCAGAAATTTTGCACGGCCGACGTAGTATTGGCATTACAAGACCAGAATTACTCATACCATGCCCTTGTAGACTCTTGGACGCCTCGTGGAACTGCGCACGCACTGAATCTTGGCCCGGAGGCAGTGGACGCAGCCGTTCCAGGACCAAAATTGGGTCTTGAGGCGACTCGGACGTCGGCAGATCGATGCCGTTCGTCCAACGCGTCCCCTCTTCCACCACCTTTAATACCAGTCTGACTCAGTCCTCCTACTACCCCTACTATAACCCAACTTAATGACATTTAGCATTTCTTTACGCTACCGACACTGGAGATATGTCTGGATACCTATCGCTGCAGCTGGGATGTGGTTCAGTATGTCCAGAATTCTTCGACGCATTTTTGTTTCCTGACCTCGTTCGGATGGAGCAGGCACCCTCCTTGCAATGCTCATCGTGTGGCTCGCCTCTGGACGACCGAGATACGTGTCCATGGAGGGCTCAATAGCATACATTTCCGACATTGGTGCGAGCAATGTCAAACCCCTCTTCGTCACTGGCTGCGCAATCACTGGACTTGGTTTTTTCCTGTCCCTCGTTGTTGAACGATATCTCAGACACTCCGGAAGGTGCGTATTGAACGAATCTTGTTATGATCACCTAATATTTACAGGACCTTCGTAGACTTATGCCGAACATGCGGACGCGCGAGCGTGTCTTCAGCAGTTTCGCCATCTTGGGGTCATTCATCGGAGGCCTGGGTCTCCTTTTCCTCTCCATATTTGACACGAAGCGCTATACGCAAGCCCACAGAATATGCTTGCTCGTCTTTGTGGTCGGAGTTGCCCTGAGTGCCATATTTACTGTCATCGAGGTATGAAATTCTAGTCTTCTTTGTCTCCAATCAAATTCACGTGTCCCTTTTTTCTATCTTCCTCTAGTACCGGTGGATCAGTAAAGACTTTGCGGAACATCGGCAGGTCAAAACTGCGTACTGCGCAAAGGCAGCCATCGCCTCGATCCTCATTATTTTGGCTATTGGGTTTGCAGTAGCGCTGTTCAGTGCTCCAAATGCTGGTGGTAGGCATAGACTTTATCCCGTCCTGCTCTGGTGCATGTCGCTCATTCTCGCACGCATATAGCTATCCTTGAGTGGACTATCGCGTTTGGTTTCACATTCTATCTCCTGACATTCTATTATGATCTCCGGCTGTCAAAAAACGTCGAGAAGGGGACGCTGACCTCCCAAAGACTTGGGCAGAGCAACGGATCCAGTCTTGCGAACCCGAATATGACCCAGGTGGTCTAGCTCCCACTCATGAATCCGCACGACACTGAAGACAGAAGACGACGTTACTACACCCATGGACAACATTTATTTAGAAGTTTTGCTTCGTCTCCTTTGGACCGTCTACATTCCCACACTGGGCGTTCCCACCTCTTTCAGCTCTCGCTCTCTTGCGCACATTGTATCAGCTAACACACTGTTGGACGGGTTTTCAAGCGGATAAGGACATGTATGTAGCATATCATATTGATAATCTGTAGGTAGTAGTACATGATGAGCATTGGTATCTTTCCGACATCGAAGAATTTAAAGGGGTTGAAGAAACTACCACTGTCCTGGCATTGATGTCGTTGTCCTCGATGTTCCACCCCCCATACGCGCAATCTCCTCCAAATTCAACTCGCGATCCAGCTGCATCGCTAACTCTAGATCTCTCTTCTCCTGCTCACGCTTCCTCGCTACCTGCTTGTCATATTCCTCCTGTCCGCGCAGCCTCGCCGCACGCTCTCTTGCTTCCTTATCCCTTTGCTCCTTTTCCTTCCTTCGCGTTCTCTTTGCTCCTCCTCTCTCCGTTCATGCTCCCTTCGTTCCTTATTCTCCTCTTGTCGTTTTCTCTCACGCAGCCAGCTCGGCTTCACGTCGGCGATCTAGGACATCGTCTTTAGGAGGTGTTGCAGGTGACCATGCAGGCGGAGGAGTCTCTGGTGGCGCGAGCGTGGCTCCTGGTGCTGGAACTGGCCGGGCTTCCGCACCCGGAGGTAAAGGCAGCGGTGATTGATACCTGGTCTGCAAATGAGGATTCAGCTCCTCGCGCGGGCGTTCGTCTCCTATTCGACTTAAAGTCGGATAGCCACCATATCCGTTGTACCCCAAAGGCACAGAAGGTGGGCTGCTATACGCAGGTCCTCCTGCTGGAATTATGGGCACTGGGAAGGAGAAGCCGCCACTCGGTCCCGGAGCGGGTGCGGGCGTGGGAGTATCCTGCCAGAGAAGCGGAGGAGCTGCTGGAGGCGGAGGTGAAGCCGCATATACGTACGGGTTTTGCGATGGTCCTGACGCTGGCGGCAATGTATGTTGATGGTGCGATGCCGGATGAGGTGCATAGGCAGGGCCCGTTACCAT
>JANKHO010000878.1:0-14484 GCA_027627235.1 Agrocybe chaxingu | reverse complement strand
CCACCTCCGTCCACCCACACGTACACCTCATCAAGGACCTACTCCTCCGCAGGCCAAAAGCGCGCGCGAGCGCCCTGCTCGAGCTTGATCTCGATGGGTACTCTCTCTTCGGGTACGGCTATGGGTGCGGTACCGACGATGGCGAAGGGAGGGCCGAGAGAGATGAGAGAGACGATGTGGATGATGACCCTACGCCGATGCCGAGCCCTGTTAGCGCGCGGAGGTGGACGTAGGTCCAGGTCGGTGAGTTGGGGGAGGGGTTTATGGAGATAACATTATGACCTCTTATGACTTGTAGAAACCGAACAAAGAAGGAAGGAAGGAAAGAAGGTAAATAATTCGTGTATCAAAACCCTATGCTCCTTGTTACGCTCTATGCTACACACTCCTTGCTATCGACAACTCAATCGTTTATTACTCGTTAACCCGCTGTAGTTTAGTTCTACGATTTGTTTTGTGTACGTTTACTACTTTTACTACTTGTGTTGTTGCATTGGAATGAAGTTTTTGGATGATGGCGTGTGGGTGAGCGTGTTTGGTTGAGGTGCAACTTGTAAGTAAAGAGAACGGAGCGACGTTGTCGAGGACACATCAAAGACTGAGGCAGCTGAGGACTGGGTCCAACAGATAGATTACTTTAGCTGCGACGATACATCTAGTTATTGTGGGAACGGGAGCGCACCCAAGGATCCGACGGTGAATAACGATCGGACGGACGGACGGACGAATTTTGAGGTCCAACATAAAACGTACTCTAATTACTCTCAACCTCGAGACGTCCTGTTGATTCCGATTTGAAGTCTATCGACGAGTTGGGACTTGCGGAGCCTCTATCTGGATCTTCGAGCAGGGCACGCTGCTGGGGCTGGGGAAATAATAGACAGATTATACCATCGTTTTTGGGTAATGCATTCACCTCGAGAGGAATGCTGAGCATGTCCGGAATGAATAAAGGAGAACCTAAGGACGACCTGAAAATTTGGTCGTCCGAAGATGTGTTTAGCGCATTTCGTTATGTAGAGTAGAGTATGGTGTCGATCAAAGACGTCAATACGAGTGCGCTGGGTAGAGCCAGGGGCATTGTAGAGTAGAGCTGAAAAGGGGTACGGTACTTTATGTAAGTGCACTCAACCGAACGTCGCGCCCTTACGAGCACTTTGGAATTCACGAGCGCAGACAGCGTTAAATTTACGCGGAAGATGGTTCTCCGGACTCCTTGATGTGCGCCCAGATGGATCGGATCGTCGACATTGGGCGGTTGAGGAGGACTTGAGCACAGCGCGTAGAGGAAGGACGAGGGGGCTCTACCATACCATCCATATCAGCTTCCTAGTCTCGACGAGCGTGCGCAAGAACACGTACTCTGACGAGCGACGAAGTATAACCGCGGGTAGCATAGACCCCTCTTTGACTCCTGGAGTCATCTGGGCTCGATTTCCTCGGTGAAATAGATAAGGAAAAGAGGTTTCGATAGGGCGATCGGGAGATTATTAGAGAGGAACTCGGACAAGTCGAGGGGGAAAAAGCAAATGCTTTATTCATGTCTCGCAGACAGGCAGGACACGCGGACGGCACATAGATGCATGCGCGAGTGCGAGTCGTGTCTGAAGAGGTGACGAATGCAGCTTGCTCTTTCCTGCGTCCAGACGTCGAACCGTGTACGTTCAGAGGTAAATGCAGGCGAGAGAAGGTGATAACCTGCCTCAGAACTCGGATCTGGATGAGAGGCGTGTCATAGTGCGAGTAGCGCGAGAATGGGGAGATGGGGAGCGATGCGAAGGAAGGATTGGCCACGAGGAAAACAAACGAGCAGCTTCTCAGTGTCAGGCCCGGATGTGGGTAGAGTTGAGATGAGGATAGAATGTGTAGAACAACGGGATGTGCGAGGTACTGTTGCGAACAGAAATTACGAGCCGATCAAGAGGGAATGGCATGAGCTTATATGAAGAGGGGTAAGGTGGTTTGGAGGAGCTCGAGACAATGGAGAAGATCGCAAGAGTACGTGAACATCGTGTATGCCTTGCGATGAGAGCTTTCCGGATAGAATATAGGACGAGATCGGGTTTTGGGCCGAGAAAATTAAATGAGTCACTGGACGAGCTGCGAAGATCAGGTGTTGGTTCAGTCCCCTAGACTGCTTCACACAATCGCCTTGTGCCCGACTTCCTCGTCAGGAGTGAAAGAAATACTGGCAGAACAAGAGGTGCAGATGGGACGAAAGGGGGACTAAGGGTAGCGAACTCGGGCGAGGTGGAGTTCAGAGGAAAGAGTGAATTCTCCACTGGCGTACTAGTCACAAACAGGAAAAACAAACGGCACGTAGATGTGCAAGCGCGAATCGTGTCTGAGAATTTGTAGTAGCGGAAGGAGCTCGCTCTTTTCTTCCTTCGTATGCCGAATCGTGCGCGATCAGTTGGGATTGTAGGATGGACGAAGACGAAGCAGAGGCCAGTTCTGCGATCTCGAATAATGCGTGCAGCGGCCTGGGGGGAAGGATGGATGGATGTACACCGCATCCGAAAAGACGCGAAAAATGCCGAAGGGATGTACCAGAGGATGAGAGAGACGATGCGTGTTGTTCTTGGAAACGTACGGCGGGAGAAGGTAGAGGAATAAGGGATCGGCCACGAGGGGGGATGAACGAGTAGCGATTGAACGACCTCCTCTTCACACGAAAGACCTTGACACGCCTCGGCAAAGGCGAAGGCGCGAGATGTTTAGTGAGAAGAGACACACGCAGGCGCTGGCTCGTTGGTTTCCTTGGGGCAGATGCGCGGTAAGATTCAGATATATTACAGAGATGGGAAAGATGAAGCGAGATCGCTGTCCTCGAGGAGCGGAAGGGCCGGTAGACAGAAGCAATTCAGACGGCGAGTAATACCAGCAGAATACAAAGATAATGAGGGTGTGGTGGGCGCGGTGGAGGGTTTTGAGCGGTGAGGGAATCACGAAGCATGGAGTTCGTGAGAGTAGGCGATGAGGGCCATTGAGATGGAAGATCGGATGATATCGAGCTGGATCGGTGAGACGCTGAGTCAATGTTATGTGTAGATAACAGAGAATGGCCTGCGCACCAGACAAGAATCTAACGCACGTACTCATCAGCAGTCTTCTTCCCCTTTAGCCTCCTACTCTTCCACACACCCCACGCTCGACAATCTATGAGGATGCCCCAGAATCTGGCGCTCATTGAGTTATCGAGCCGACTTTGTGCAGCCATTGCGTCGTAAGCGGAAAGACCGTCCCGGAAGATATCCTGCCTGAGTGAAGAGGGGACAAAGAAGGGTCGAATTTAGCTTCACGAGAAGCATAGAAGCACACTGCACAGATAGGTACGAGCTCCCCGGCCCAAGGAACTTGAATCGATCTAGATTCCCCAGGTGTGGCTCCCTGAGGATGGCAGACGACGAAGTGGATCGAGAGATACAGGGGAAAGAGAGGCAGGAGCAAAAGAGTGGTTTGAAACCCTTACGAGAGACGCGTGAGGCTGGAGGAAAGGGTTGGACAGTACTACCACCTAGAGACGGCGCAGATGGGCATCGTGTCTGGTGAATTTAGGTGCACGATTCGTGTTTCCAGAAAGATGGGGGCTGGAAAGTTCGAAATCGACGTCGAGCACCGAGGAAAAGGTCACAGCCGTCGTCATCGTCGTAGAGAAGAAGAGAAAACGTGTAGGCACCGATTCGCTGGCTAGATTGACCTTGTCAGCGACCGTGCCGAAAGATAAGATAAGATCATCATTCCCGGTGCCTCATAACATCTTCCTTCCTGCGATCACTGCCTGCCTGTTTTTTAAAAAAACCTCCCCCGTTGACTATGTAAATCAGTGACGCCTATTGGACCTTAGCGAGTCAATAGACAGGCTGCATACCAAGTCCAGGACATAGACGAAAGATGGGGAAGTATGGTCAAACAACTCGAATCTGATACGAACGGCAGGTCAACGGTCGGTAGTCTATCACGGACGGATTTTGGCACGAACTTGATTCGTGAGGAATGGCGCTGAAGAACAATTTTATGGAGACGTTTCCATCGTGGGTACCGGTAAGATATATTTCCGCCACCTCCTCGTGCGCAAACAGGGCACCGATGCCATCCCTTGGAAGGGGTGAAAAAACGACTCGGGCACAGGGAAACGTTGTCGAGAGCCATGCATGTTGAGTAAAAGTTGAATGTGGGATGAGAGAAGAATGAAAGCTAGGACACAGAATAACATGTCTAATAACAACGTAGGCAAATAAAAGGTTTTCTCGTTCGAGATGCGGAGGTACTGATGCTGGTATAAACCGGATGCTGTTACGAAGGAGTCAACGTCCGACTTTGCCCCAATCTGATGGGAGATTTCACCGAAAATTAGATCGAGCTACAAGGTTATAGGCGAGAGTCCCAACCGGAACTCGAATGGATTGCAGTGGGCTTTATAAGGTCAGGTGGCAAACAAATCAATTCAGTGTGAGGTATGTAGAACACTTCTCCTGTTAAGACTCGCGGTCGGCAGATGGTTGGACACACGGGAAATATGCGTCCTGGAGCTGAAAAAATGAGTATCGCATGACTGCGAGAGACTGAGTACTCAGGCAACATTTTAACATATTATAGCTAAGCCATCTGCGCTTCGAAGGGTCTGCGATTTACGGGGCTATACTTCAAGCGAGGCTTTGCTGCCAGCACGAATCCACATATAGCAGGGAGTCAGAAATAATTCCACAGGTCCCCTGTTCCGAGCACATGGACGGGAAAGAGCTCAGCAGAGAGTCGGCTTCAATCGTCTATAGCTAATTGCAATGAAGTTCGTATGCAGCATTGATATAGAGGGTGAAATACCAGCGTCGCGGTCTGCTCTTTGCCTACTTGCCTGCGGTAGGGAAGGGAAAGAGAGGATAATGAGAGGAGGGCGATAGATGAGCGGATTTTAGGGACGACCGTCTACAAAAGTCGGGATTGTGCAGGGAATGTGGGAAACAAAGCGGCAGAACCTGCAGGAAGGACGACAGAACGTATTTCCACTGCAAAGGGACACTTTTCAGCCTCAATGAGCATTTGAGAAACACACGTCCGCTTGAACGGGGAGGCGGGAGCAGAATTTTTGCGCTCTCTCGGGTGTTTCCTGGGGGGACTAAGACCTGACACGTTCGAATCGTCCGGGAAGATCGGCATGGGGCACAGGAGCGGAGAGAACACTTTGGTAAGGCCAGAGGAAAGAGCGAAGTCCACACAATTTCCCCATTTGCACAGACAAGGCAAGCGGGGGCACATAGAAGTACCGGCACGAGATCTTGTCTGAGAAGTGATGACGGGAGACACTCGCTCTTTCCCTCCTTGTATGTTAAAACACGCCCGATCAAGAGCCGAGGCGGGGTGTGAGGTGGAGATGGTGCGTTTGGGCGCACTGGCGGTAGGTATGTCATAGAGCGAGTAATACGAGTACGGAGAGAGGGGGGACGGATGGAAGGATGGATTAGCCACGAAGGAGACGAACGAACAGCTTCAAACATGTCTGAGTACCGATGAACGACCCCACCTATCGGCGACGCTCAAGGTAGAGCAGGGCGTGGGAAGACGACTTGGGAGCTGCTCGTTGGATTCTTCGAGGCGGACGCGAGGTAGGATGCCAGATAGAGATGTCAGGGTGGAGGGGAGAGCTAAAGGCTGCTGGCTGTGAGAGGGAGGCGAGTGAAAGCAGGCCGACGACGACGACGATAGATAGTACGGGGAACAGCTTGAATGTAGGTGAGAGATCTCGACCTCGACGCAGATAAGAAATTTCGGGCGTAGGCTAGGACGATATCGAGCTGGAGAGATAAGACGGTGAACAAAAAATGTGCGAGGAGGACAGAAAACGAAACACGCACCAGATAAACCACAATCTCAACTTTCTCTCCTCCTAGACCAGTTCTTGTCTCCCGACCTTCAACAAACGCTGAGAAGAGCGAAGATCTGCTGAAAAGATGTCGATTCAGACATTAAGACTGCTTTGTGCAGGCGTCAATGGACGGATTGAAAGATCCTCGGGCTAACGATCGTGTTTACTTGTCCTGTATGAAAGGGTGCGTTTCTGAAACGTTGAAACACAGAAGGTTAGGGAAGGTGGAGTGCCAATGCGACCCACTCAGGCTCGTTTTAAGCAGGTCGATGAGGAAGCCGATAGTGATCTGAGTTTGAGAGACCAGGGAGCGGACCTGCGCTGTGGAGGCGAGAGTTATGAGGTATCTGTGACAATGAAGGATTAAAGAGAAATAACAGCGAAGAGGTAGAACAGGATGAAAGGCCATGGAGCATCACGACAATGGCGACGGAAGAAACCGAGATGCCGTCGCGGCATGGCCCGTGTGATTGCATTTCTATTTCAGGAGGTGAAGCTGAGATAATATGCTCGGTTGGACGCCTTCCTCAGCGGAACTTACTATGGCCCCACTCACTCACACAACGCCGACTCCAACGACTTACGCCCACGACGCTGGGAGCCCCTGTGCTCAGTATAGTCAGGAATGTTGGATAGCTGGAGTTTGGTTGATGGAGCAATCCGACTCTTTCACTGTGTTATCAATATCACCTCTGATCTTCTGTTCTTGTATTACTGACGGCAAAAAAACTAGGTCTCGTTTCCTTTTCCCTTACTTATACTAACGCATTGAGAGAGTAAGGACGTTTCAAAATACCGAAACTCTCTCTGTAACGCCCCATCGCTCGCTCAATGTTCGGAACAGCACGAAGACAGCAGGATCCGCCCTCTCCACCGTTTTCGTCGCCGACGCAGGTGCCTATCAGGAGTTCATTGACCCGCACGGGCTGGGGCAAGGTACCAGCAGCAGCGAGGGACCAACACTAGTCGACTCATTGGGCGCGACTACCTATCCTGCATCAACGTCAATACCAATCAACACCAACACCCATACATCCACTCCAACCAACCCATCTATACCTCATATCCACTCCCGCTTCAACACCCACATCCTCTCCTCGTTGTTGGACAGCATGGCCACGCGACGTACACGCCTAGACATGCCCCCAGCCCCTTCGCTCGCCCACGTTACTCCTCATACCCTCCAGAGCAGCGCCCGGACCTTCGTGTCGTGTCTGTCCGCCACCTCTCCACCACCTCCGTCGTCGATGGCGAATTCTGGCTCTAGTTCAATATCGAGGTTCGAGAATTTGGCGAGGAGGGTATAGGGCACTTCCTACCCCGCCTCGAGCGTCGACCCAGTGGTTGGTGTGCAGTAGTAGGAGTACGAGCGATCGGACCGAGACTCAGGACGTGGTGGGACGTGCGCATATGCATATGGGCATGGGTATACCCAACGATCGCTTCCTTCAGGCTGCATACGGCTTCACATTCGCCGCCTAGATTCCAAGCGCAACATTGGCCTTAACAACCCCCCGCGACGTACGACACCCCGCCCCTCCCCACCGGAGTACGACTGTGGCTGCTACCGTCCCAACTCACGCTGCCTCCTTAGCGGTAGCCAGGGCTCTCTCAAGACCAAGATCAAGACCGACGTTCGCTTTTCAACCTTTCCACCCCTCTTCCGCCATCCCCCTTAATATCTGCATGCTCGCTATCAGGTCCAGGACGTTCAGTCCCTGGTTCGACTTCGGTTTTCGGGCGTTTGGTCTACTTGACACCCACATTGGCACCCCTACGAGTACGGTTACGAGTGGTATGAGCGGGGTCGGTGTGGGTTCATGATTGGCGCAGGAGATGAACGATGAAGAGGGTTGGGTCTATGGGGCCGGGGGTGAACGTGGGTGGTGTAGAGGGGATGGACGGGCTAGAGGTAGGCCGAGGGATAGGCCGAGGAGCGATGGCAGAAGACGGAGAGGAGAAGGAGAGGATCGTGGATGCGTGCTGGGATGCGTTGGATGATAGGTGAGGTTTTTTATAATATTTGCCTCGTGGATTCGATTCTTGGTGCGCGGAGAACTGTGTTTTCATCTTCGTGCTTGGGTGTTTCGGCTTGTTCGTTCGTTCATCCATTTTTGGACGGTACGTCTGCTCAGGTTTCGTTCCTGTGTTCTAAGCCGTTCACGTTTCCTTTTCGTGCTCTTGGTCTCCCGTTCGTCGCCTCGCCGATGAAGTGCTTCCGCGCTCATTTGGCTCGCGGCGCCGTATGAGTCGTCCGTTCGTCTTCTCTGTGGGCCATTTATTGACCACCGGTCCCGGGTCGGTGCTGGAAAATTCTCTGGCATTATCTCTCATGCTGGCGTTCCTTCGGCGGCCAGTGTCGCGCATTGACTCGCAGTTTCGAGGCTGGCATTGTCTTACCATTTTTCGACCCTTGGTTCGTCCTCCTTCCCTTCTGACTCGAGTTTTTCTTGTTGCCTTTGTTCAGCATCGAACGTGGGGGGTTATAACAAGGTACACCAATATAGAAGAATCTTGTTTTCGAATCTCTTCTATTTTCTGCTGTCCTTGTCACTTTCCTGTTCGTTGCTCCGTGATTTCGCTTTTTTTTCGTACCTTAGGCGAGCAGTACGGACGATTCTGCTCGTTCGCCGCCTTTCGTATCCCCTTTTCGTTGTTTCCCGATGGTCGTTGTGCCCGTTGGAATTCTCTTATTGAAATCCTGCGTCCGACCAGTATGATGTATCTTTATGTTCGCTCATTTCTCAATTTCACCCGTCAAGTTTGGTTGGCGATCCGCGTTAAGAGGAGCACTTTTGCCTCTTGCTTGCCTTGCGACCGTGGCCTGGTTTTCTTGACTAAAGCTGCCCTTCCTCACAGTTTTTCCGTGTGGTGTTTGGCTTCCCGCTAGAACTGCTGAGAGTCGATTCGATTCGATTCACCTCATTCATACTGTCGCAATCTCTTTGGTCAGCCTTTCTCTTTCTAATTAGACCCTCTTTCCATTCGTATCTTGTAAGAATCCTTTCCTACGTCGTGTCATCATCAGAATTTCGCGGGGTAATTCATTGGTAGAGCGTTGGATGAATATTCAGATGAAAAGGTATAATAGCTCGTAGAATAAATTGGCTATCTGACGCGTGAAAGGGAGGCGAGAGCGGACTGTGGGTTTTATAAGGCAAAGAAAAATTATGTCAGGAAGGGATCAAAGGGATATAAATCAGAGACGTCGCTCCTCGCAGATCGACGCTTATTCCCCTCGTGATACGCTCTTGAATAGACTATCATATCATCTGGCCTGCCACGCTTTCTCCAATTGTTAGAGAGTTTGATATCAGCACCATTGGAAAGTAGCCTCTCGAAAATCTGGAGGCTTCTTTCGTCGATGTAGTACATGCCTTCTGTCTCATGGAAGATCGTGTCCCAGTAGAACCGATTGAGGACAGGCAGACCACACTTTGCGCGGTAAACATCCGCCCTTGCTTCAACAGCCTTGGAGATCTCCCGCCACGAGAAACTATCGGCCCAAAGCGGCCGTAGTTGACAAAATTCCGTCAATGAGGGAAGGAATCTCCGCTCTTCGATATCTCCTTCATCGGCCGCTAAAAGTTCGAAGAAGTTGTCGAATATGGAAGCACCAGTTATTCCGAGCCGTTCTAAAGTTGGTACGGCCCGTAGAATATCGAAAAGCTCGGCGCGCTGGTAGGAAAGAGAATCTAGGACAAGCGATTTCATGGGGCAGGAGGAACGGACGAAGAATGACGCGAGAGGCGCCCAGTGGTTGGTCGAGGGGACCGAACGTACGGCACATCAGCGACTCCAGGTTTGGAAGAAGGCAAATGTGGGGACTTACATACTTCTATGTCCAGTTTGAGGAGATTGCGATGGGTTATGAGGTCAGTTGGATTCAATTCAGTAGTCTCGTCGAATTCGTCCGGCAGGACTATTCTACATTCGCGGAGTTGGGGCGCTGCCGCCAGGAGTATGAGGAAATCATGAAGTCGAGTGAACCAGATGGATGCGGTAGTGACATTACGCCAATTTATGCGAACCTTGCCGAATCCACGTTGATGAATCGAGACTGTGTGAGGACTGGGAAGAGATGTCCCCAAGTCAAACGTCCAGGTTTGAGTGTCCTCGTCTTCATCCTCACCCTCGTCATATTCCTCGCCACCAATAGAGAGGTAATATAGAGGGGGAGCGCCGTCAAAGTCGCCCCGCAGGAGGCTGATGAGGTGAAGAGGTGTATCAACGGAGAGTTTGCCCCATCGGTGGCAGTGCGTGTTAAGGAGTTCGATGACAGAGTGACAAAACTGGACCTTGGACACCTCATCTCTGCGGCAGTATTCTACGTCAAGGTAGATCGAAAGTAGTTCCATGGATGAACATGAGAGCCAATGAAGGAGCATCTCCTTGTACAGGGCCTGGTTCTCCTGCGCGTCGAATAGAAGACGAAGACGAATGGTGGTCCACAACGAAGGGGTCGAGTGTGCTATAGCCCGCCACCGTTTCGACACAGCAGAAAGGGTGAGAGGGGTTCGCCGTTTGAATTCCCGCTCATCCTCCACGCAGAAAGAGAGGATTTTTGAAGCAAGTTCTGTCGGGAAGTGGGTGATGAAAGGATCGTGGAAGGTGTTGGCACCAGGCCTCAAGGCGGCGCGGTGGGCCTCAAGATGCCTCAGATATGCTCGCGTTTCCTCGATATGCTCGTCCAGTGTCTTGGTTTGGATGCAATTGGGACATGGAGCAGCCGCTGTCTTTGTCCTCCACGGTGCGCAGGTGACGTTCGATTTTTGAGCGCCAAATCGGTCTTGACCGCAGATAATGCACGAGGAATGGGGCATGAGGTCGACTAGTAAAATAGAGGGAAATGGAGCATCCATCGAGCGATTCGGAGGACAAAGGAAAGGCGTACCTTGCCTCGTCGTCGTCGTTCGTGTGCAAGGTGAGTTGATGACTCGATTAGATTAGATGGAGATACATAAGTAATGATAAAATTATATATTTTGCCCTAGATCCGCGAAATTTCCTCAAAATCATCTAAATTTAGAGCATTCCATTAACTTCACCACTAACCTGCAAGCGGTCTCGCCGTGCTGGTCTCGCCGTGCTGGTCTCGCCGATTCGTCAAGCCGTCAGCACTCTCAATGCCCCACTCCGAACGCGCGACGAAAAGAGCAGACGAAGGGCGTATCCCAAGAAATAATCTTCGATATCTTATTGCGACAAATGTCACAATGCGGCACCGATATGGAAGATGTGGTATCGCATCGCGCTCTGCTCTTTGCTTGCTTGTCGAAGGAGAAGGCAAAAGAGGATGATAAAAGGGAGGATAATAAAAGGGAGGCGACGAACGCTCAAAATTTAAGGGTTGGCTCAAATCGAGATTGGGGTGCAGAATGCAGGAAACAAAGCATCCGTGGCAAGGACGAGAGCCTCCTTCAGTCATTTGTCCACACTCCTCGACTGCGACGCGTGTTCGAGAGAGAAACACGCGTCTTCCTGAACGAGGAGGTGTGAGCATGGCTTCCGACGCTCTCTTGTCCCTTTCCGCTGATGATTACGGGAGTGATAGGCTTGACGCGTGCCAGGAATGACAGGAATGAGGTGAAGGTGCAGTGGAAATGCTCTGACAAATACGGCGAGAAGGGAAGAAAGAAATCGAGCCTCTGATGCTTTGGACACAGACACGATGAGCGGATGGCCCGTGTGCGAGTCGTGTCTGAGAGGTGATGACAGGAGGAACCTCGCTATTTCTAGCCATCATATGTCGAGCCGTGTGCGATAGTGCATGGATGTGGGATATACCTGCCGCTCCTAAGAGCTTGAAGAGAGAAAAAAGGAAGAGAAAACCGAGAATGGGTCAGAAGAATCAGCCGCGAGGAGGGCCGAACGGGCAGAACCAACAGAGGTCCAGTTTCACCACGCAAAGGCTCCCAAACACCCACGAGGCGAATGTTGGATGGGGGTGTGGGGGGAATGGACGAAAGTTTTGCGCGTTGGTTTCGCCGAGCCGAATACAGGTGGGAAGTAGGAGAATGTGGACAGGAAACGATCCCGACTAGTGAAGAGTGTCGAATCGAAAGCGAGTCGAGTCAGCGACGAAGCTAAGAGACTGTCGATACGCAGGGGTGGATGCTGTCATTTGAGGAGATAGGGAGACCTAGACGTTCATAATATGGAGGTCCGGTGCGATGAGAGCGTAGATGAGAGGCTGAATACTCACCATGTGGGAATAACAAAAAATGACGCACACCAGATAAGCCACAATATCTCGAATGTCCTTCTCAGACCGCGTTTTGTCTCTCCCCTTTCTAGGTCCTTCAACTAATGCCGCGAATCGCCAGGATCCGCCAAAAACTAAATCGATCGAGTCGTTCAGACTGCTTCGTGCAGGCGCCGTCGATAGATGGAAAGATCCGCAAAGCGACGGTCGTGATTTTTGGTCGTATATGAAAGGATAAACGTTTGCAGAATGTGGAAGAATATAACGAAAGGGGAATTTGACCTACCAGAGGGTCGCTAGAGCCTTTCGTTTGGGGACAATGAAGAGATCTGAGTTTGACAGGTTTATGGAGCTGATTTGCGATGCGGTGACGAGAGACGGGGCATACATACAATGTGCTAGAGAGGCACAGTAGAAGCACAGTAGAGCCTAAAAAAGAACTCGAAACCTGGAGTGAGACCGAAATACGTCGGTAGAAATCATGCAACGATGGAGACAGAGGCCCATGGTGTCGATGATATCAGCGGTCGCTACAGATATGACATGTGGAGGAAGGTTCAGGGATAGAAGAGGAGGCGCTGATATCGGAGAGTCGCTTCGAGCACAGTATTCGGATTTCGTAGAGACGAATAGGTATCAAGCTTGTGGTAGTGCATAAGAAAGAGCAGCCCGTCAAAAGATCAAAAGACGTGCCGGATCTGCTAGATTTTGTGAAAGATAAGATTAGATAAATAATCTCTGAAAGAGTAATCTATATCAAGCTGACTTTAGCGTGATTTCTCGGAATCCAGGACTAAAGAGTTTTACGATTATCCCGACAAATCTATATCCATCTGCAGCCAATCCGCATCACCATGCCTTGAATGCACACAACAACCACGAACCAAGGCACGTCTTTCCTTTTTCCACCAAACAGCTTGGAAGGGGATCAAATCCCTGTACTGTGCTAGTCTATCTTCATCTTAGCCCATTTCTCGTGCGCTATCTGAGGTCAAAAAGGTGAATTTTGCACCTGGCAATCAAACGTCCCCTGCGTATCTTGGAAGACTATGACCGATCCATCTCCCAATTGCATCCAAGGCCGGACAACGGACGAGCAGACTGAGGAAACACGAGCGTGTCTGAGACATCTCGAAGCCCGCCGCACCGCCTTAAGGCATGGCGCCAACGCCTTTCACAACGCTCCTGCCCGTATAAATCGCATCCAGAATCCTCTCTCTGTGTGAGGATGGAAAGAAGCTTAAGGGAATCAAAATGCGCATATCGCCAGCCCTGTCTGCTGTTTCCAAAAGGTGGCAGGCCATAGCGCGTTAACATTCGATCCCTTCGTCGTGGACCTCTGCTCGCCTTTGACTCAACTCATATTCAAGCCAGTACCCATATGAGAACTTTGGCTCCTACGTTCGTCTCAGCACCCACTTTCGATCCAGCTGCATGTTGCAGAATGGCGTTGATATCAAGCTCACCAACAATTGGGAAAAGAACGGTAGGACGAAAGATATGATATCTTGTTCAAAGGCGTATCACCTACGAGCGACGATTAGCTTCGGTATATCTCAAATTTCGTAGCTCTTCGATCCTGCCTTACTGAGGCGGCTTTCCTTCGCCTTACAGAATTCACGCCACTTGCATTGTCATCTCGTAAAGGAACACACGCTCGATCTCCTTGCTGATTCCTCACCTGCCGCGCCCTCCCGTTCTCCTGTCAATTTGTTCTACGTGTCCTACCATTTTATCTCTTCATCCCTACCATAAGAGACCGCTCAGCAAATTCAATCTTCTTTTACCTGCTTGGTGTCACGGTTCTGAATCATGATCACCAGTGCCATCCTATAGAGCCTTCTGTTCGGTCAGTTACACTCTCGTACCTCTTATTATTCACATCACGGCATGAAAGTGGGATTCTGACCTGTATAGCGGCGTAGATTCGAAGTCCCAGCTCGAATAGGTGATACATCTTGCAGGTTTAGCATAATGGACGTGAGGCTCCGATATTGAACATATGACGCCGTCAAGCCACCTTCCGAGACAGTAAGAAAAATAATTAGCAGTAGCACAAACATGAATAACGGAGACTGTTAGTACGGATACAACAGGGGTATGGCATGTGAGTACGATATCGTATGGACATGAGTAGATCGAGTTCAAAAAGGAAAAAGGAACGAACGGTGGCTGTAGGGACAAATGCTCAACGGATGTCAGTCAGTACAACGTGCAACAAAGAGCAGATGAGAAGAGTCAGGCAGTATTTGGGCGAGGGGGTGGTGATCCGTGGTGTGGTCGAAGAGGTGAAAGTGTTCCCGAGATAGTTCGGAGTTCAAGATGGAAACTATGGCGCATCGTGTCACCGAAAGCGAAAGCCCACTCAAAGCGGCGTAGGAGGTGCACGAGTATTCAGGGCATCGTATTTCGCGGG
>JANKHO010000877.1:0-14487 GCA_027627235.1 Agrocybe chaxingu | reverse complement strand
CCCGTCGAGATGTGGGATGGGCGTGGGCGTGGGATGTGGGCGTGCGGGGTGGGACAAAACGAATGGGAAGACATAGGAAAAGTGGGAATGCCTCTATACCAGGGGTGTATGTATGGCATGGAGGAAACACGGAATCAAAGGAACTAATGTATTTGGTTTTGGAATCGAGTGGTTTGGGCGTGGTGAGGATGAAAATGCAGGCCTCTTGAAAATGCAGGGCGAATTGAACGAGGGTAAGTTCGGGATTTGAGCCGCGAGATCTGAGCTGCGAGATGCGAGATGCGAAGATGAGAGAAAGGAGACTGAGTGCGATGACGAGAGAGGTCAGACAAAGAGGCGCGGAACGCGACGTGCCTATTACTGTTAGTCTCCTACGTCCTTTTCGAAATCATGGATGGGGTTCAAACAAATCGGCCTGTGGCGTCGATCAATGCCAATGTCGTTACTGAGGTGAGAGGGGCGTACAGAAATTTATTCACTGAAGAGAAGAAAGGAAGGGGATGATCTATATCGATGTCGACCTCTACGCACGAGCCTGAGGGCGCACATGTGCAACGAGCGTCTGACTGGCTGGGGGGGTCGGAGAAGAATTCTGAATAGGAGCGCCAGAGTATCTATCTGCATTGGACACGGACAGTCATTTACTTAGAGTCATGGGTCACTACTAGCATAACTATAAGTAATGCGTCTCGTCGACCGTGCGGATTGAGAACGGCCCGACAGTCATCAAGATACTTAGACCAGACTCTGCAAAAGGCGCAGACTAGTTGAGAACGCCCTAGGGCTAATTTAGAAATTTAGGGAGGATACCAGGAAATGACCCTTTGAGAGGCCAACGATGTGTCGCAGCAAGTCGAGGCTGTCGTTCAAGTTGAAGCCCGTTTACTTCGTTCCTCGCAAACGTCTCACGGATTTATGCACGTTCGCCTCGCTTTCCTCTTTGCACGAGACATCTTCCTGGCGAAGAAGCGTCTCCAGCGCCTCGGGCGCGGTTTCTGGCGACTAGAAATTATCTACTGCGCAACCTTCTCTTTGTGTAAGCTCCCACCCTCCGGGCAGGCGCCGATCCCCATCCCCATGGGGATTGTCCTCGATGCCGTGGGGTGGCAAGCGCCTTGGCCGCCCAGGGGCTACGACGCGCGCTGCACTTCCGTGCTCGCTGCAAAGGCGCTCTTAAGCGGAAGCTCGATAAGGTTGCGTGGCTTCATCTTCCTCAGGCTCCGTGCGCAGGAGAGTGTTGCAGTTGCAGTCCGTGCAGGTTCCAAGTAGGGCTTTCTGCCCGTGTGTTTCCTCCCTCGCGGGAGTCGAGTTGTGGAATAACCGAGGGCGAGGGTGTGACGTGAGCGTATAATACACGGAACGCATTCCCGGAACGCACGAATCAGTGTCCAGAATTCGAATCGCATCCGAGTCGAGTACCTTGGAGAGCGCTGCTGCTCCGAGCTCGTACCTTGACCGTTGGGACCCACCCCGGACCATTGTTATGTAACAACGTTCAAGTTCTGGATTCCATTCGAGTTCTCGATATGTAGTGATATTTCCTGGGCCAGGGATGTGGGTGACTTGTGCCTACTGTTAGCTACAATTGCTATTCAAGTTTCCGCAAATGTTCGGAGGACACGACACGACTCGGACGCGGGGGACTCGGAGCTCTGAGGTCTTGGCCCGGGAGAGAGGCTGGAGGGATGCCTAATAGAGCTAGATCTAGAGCTAGAGACGTCCCAGCATACGCGTTCGCGTTTGAGTCCGAATGAGCGAGCGCGCATGTCATTGTGGCGTCGTCCGTTCCGTTGGACGGGACGCAAGGCTGCTCACGTGTGTGTGCGTGAATCAGGTAAACGCTGCTGACGGTGACAGGGGTGAAGAGGTTCACGATGAATTTAGAGCATTTGAAGTCTGGGGGGGAGGCTGTCGGTCCGAGGCCGGTAGTGCAAGTGGAGGATAAAAACCAAAGGGTGCTTTCCTGGGCATCGACTTCACAGCGCCCTGGACCATCGCACGAGAGAACAAATAGGCGAGGGCGAGCGGAGGCCGGCGAGAACGGAGGGAGAGGAGTCCGGAGAAGAGGAGTCCGTAGAAGAGGAGGTCCAGGTCCAGGGGGTCCAGCAGCCGTCTTTCCCGTTTCCCGTCCACTCGTCGGGAGACACAACACACACCAGCACCAGCACCAGCATGCGCAGAAGCGACAGGACGAGTCCGAGAGTGCACCGTCGACATTCCTTCCTCGCCCTCCCCCAACCAGGCCTTGACTACTCCATACACGCACGGCTTTCCTCCTCCCTCCTCCTTTCTCGCTTTCGCTTTCGCCTTCGCCTTCGATCCCCAACCGTCCCTTCGCCCCCGTCCCCGTTCACGAACAGACAACAGACGACAGACGACGACAACGAACGCGATGCGCCGTCGTACCCTGGGGTCTGCAGGCCATCGGTACGCAACACGAGAACACGAGAACACGAGAACACGACCTTCCTCTCGCTTTCATTCTCACTCTCTCTAACTTCCTCTCGCACTTGCACATCATAATCCGTGGCGCACAAAGTTGACCGCCACGCCCAAGTCCAACCAAAGCTGTACTTTTATTTATTATAAAGTTTATTTAAAGGTCTAAAGGTTTTTTTTTCGACTTTCTTTTCTTTCGATTCGACCCGCTTTCTTCGCAATTTTTGGCTAGCTCGAGATAATAAATGGACTCGTCTTTCGGAGATTTGGTGGTTGACGAGGAGGACATCTCGGTCGAGACGCCCTCTTTTGCGTTTGACAATGACATTGACGCAGAGAGCCTAGGGCGCGCAATACGAAGATCTCAGCCCTCCATTGGTACTTTGGCGTTGACGTTGGACAATACATCGACAAATCAGAAACAAGCTTCAGGCCTCAGGCCTCGAGCGTGTCTAAAATAATCATCCATCCACAAATTACGCGCAGCTTGTCAGATAGGCTGACCGTATGTATTACTTACAGCTGGCTGTTGAGTATACTACTACCCCATGGGCCATTTCAACCTGTACCCCACTTTCAAAACAACCTCCACCCACTGCGATCATCACGAAGGCTTATCATACGCTAGCTTACGATGATCACGAAGTGATCGTCAGCACATGAGCTGTACTCTCGTTATACGAGTACAAGTGGTCCCTACGTGTATAATGAGGTCAACATATCAAAATAGTGTACGACATGATCCTTGACATGATCATGAGGAACCGTTCCTCCCTTCAGAAGATTGGATTTGGATTTGGAGTTGGGTTTGGGTTTGGGTTTGGAGGAAGGTGGGTTTTCCTATCAGAACGTCTGGGCTCAGCGAGTGAGGCTGATGTGCGTGTTGATCTACATATATTTAGCCACCTCGGAGGCGGAGGCGAGACGCGGCGAACGTGCGCGCGCACGCACGCTCGTTGGTATTGCGCCTGGTCAATTCAAAATCTTTGCTTGGGCTGAACAGACAAAATAAAATCGTATCCGAGTCGTGCCTGGGGTGTTTGAGTTCAGGACTTCAGACCGCACAGTGCCTTGGAGGTGGATGCGGGTTTAGATGCGGATGTACTTACGGCTTGAGCCTTGAACAGCACGCACTGACAGTCCCCTCTGAATCCATCCTCCTCCTTATTTCCACGAGGAGTTCTTCCAGCGTCTAATTTTGCTCGATAATAGTGTTGACGTGCGTCATGAGCTACGCCCAAGACCGATGCCAAGGCGAAGAAGATAGTGCCGACTCCCAGAAATACCTGGCGGCTAAATCTACCGAGGGGCGAGCTCGAGCCCGAGCCCGAGGTCGTTAGTTATGGCACGTCGAGGAAATCTGACTTCATTGACACGCGCGAGCGTCTGAGCACCAGCACCCCCGCGTTACTAGCACCTCCCGCGTTATGACTAGCACCTAAATTGAGATTATATACCGATATGAAAGAAGATCAGAGACAAAGGCACGGCCACTGGTTAACCATAGCCAGACATTGCATTCCAGCCGCCTCTCTTCCAGAGAGCCGCATTTGGCAAAAGGTGTTGGGTTTGTCACCAGGTGCGCCACACTCCTCTCCGTTTTTGGTCGTTGCCAAGCATCGCCGACACTACATCGCCGACACTCGTTCCTCCTGCTCCCTTCTGTTCGCTTCCGTGTAACTACCGCTTACCCGATAGTCAATCATTTGTGGGCCCCATGACTTTGAACAGGACACTTCTTCGTGTCTTATCATGTTTTGACCGATGAAGACGAGAGAGGCAAGGGGAGATGCTAACTATATACTACATTTCAGATGTCTTGAATGCAAAGTTTCCTTGAAGTTTCCCTCGTACCCTTGGGTGATATCTCTCATATCAACAGAAGGCATATAAAGGCGAGGTACGCACATTGAGAGCCTAAATGCCAACTATACACTGCGTGGCAGACATCTTGAACGCAGGTAGAAGCAAAGTTTCTTTTGAAGTTTCCCTCCTACATGTTGGCCGTGTCTCTCATGCCATGGTATCAGCGAATGGGGTATAAAAGGGGGTACATACATGAAAGCCTTCAAGTTGAGATACCTCCCAACATCCCACATACACTGCTAGCCAAGTAATAATCCTCTCACAACACAACGCACGATGTCTGACCCTTCCGCACCTGAAGTCAAAGGTCCTCTTCATCTCCTCTCACGCTCTCTTGTCTTCTAACATCACATTTACGACCAGAGGGCACCGAAATCTCGCCCATGGCCGAGACGGTGCAGACCTTCGCGAGCTACTCCGAGGCCTCCATCGCCGCGTGCAAGTGGGTCAACTCGGGGAAGACCAAGATCGACCCAGCCCAGCTCATCCTGTATACTAAGTGAGAACCAGTGACTCCTTGCATTCGTCGCCCGTGTCATTTCCGAGCCTCCCGCTGACCGTTCAACTCCCTTTTCGTGACCAGCACCCTCTCTGCCAGCCCCGCATATGGCAAAATCGTTGGTAAGCATGCGCCACAAGCCCTATACAGGGCAGTCACTTACACCTGACCGAACACTAACCCAAACGCCTTTCATCCTACCCTTAAATATCCCCTCTCCACCTCCTTCAGGCGTCGGCCTAAAGTTCACCGCCGAGGTCGACTTCTGCCGGCTCGACATGGACAACACGGGCAAGGGCATTCACTTCAACGCGAAGCAGCGGGACGACCAGTCCAAGAAGCTCGCGGCGGTGATACAGCCGACCATCGCGCTGAGCGAGGCCCAGCGCACGCAGCTGTACATGGAGTATATCAAGGGGCTCGAGAATCGCAGCGCGCAGTTTATCTGGGAGTGGTGGAGCACGGGGAAGGCTCCGGCCTGAGTGAGGAGCGAGGAGCGGTAAGAATTGTGTAGTTAAGAACAACATGTACTTGTGTCGGATTCTCGATTATGATTTCTTGTGAGTAGTGGAGATCAGAGTATGTTTGAGCTCTCAGATCTCAATGAGTATCCGCGGCTGATGGCCTTCATGACGCCCCGATAGGCCTAACTTGACAAAAAAAAAGAAAAAAAAAAAAAAGATGGCCTTCATGATTCTGTTTGACGATGCTCGGCCGAAGGGCAGCTGCAATCTGTCTGTTCAAGCACGTTGACACTGACGGCTATCCCGACAGTTACGTCTCCGCTCGTTAAGCTACTCCGGCGTTGACGCTCGACGGACATACGACAGGCGAGCCTTCGGGCCGTAGATCAGATAAGGCAAATGATCATGAAATCTATCGCCGTCATTTACTTTCTCGCTTTAACCCCATACTCTAATGTACGAGCTAATCCAGGCTAATCCATCAGCACGAGGGAGCGCGTTAATACCGTCAGGGTACGTGGTCTTTGGAGGTTGGAAGTAGGATGGTCCCTCTTTCCCATCAGAAAAGTCTGTCGGTGGTCTAAATGTAGGGAGCGTGATTGCGAACGTGCGCTGAATACTAGTCGTTGCTGCCTCGTGAGTCAAAGATGGGAAACATTGCATTGCCGGGAATTGATTGTTTCAGTACCCGCGAAATCGCATGCTGCTCTCCGCGTTCTGCGAACTTCGACTCTGCATATGGTTGAGAAGAAACACACCTTCCCTCTCTGATACTACTAAAGGGTGTCTTGAGGTAAAAAAAGGAACATACCACCACTCTGAAGGTGAAGGCGATGAACGGCCATTGTCAAAGAAACTCGAGCCAGTAGTAGATCGACCGGGGGTCGAGCAAAAGCTTATACTTGCTTTCGAATTTATGGAAGACCTCAACCAGAGCCTCCGCGAGTAACAAAAGCGCATAAAATAGAAGAGCCAAGTCCTCAAATACGGCAGCCCCACCCAGAGCTCTCCCAACGCTATCACAAAACCGTACTACACAATGTCCGAGTCCTCTAGATTCACCACTGCAGTAGTACCTGAAGGTGGCCTCTATCTGCTCTTCGTCCCTTCATCTCTCACATATAAAATTCCTGTACGCACAGGCGAAGAATCCATAGTTCCACTGGCGGAGACCGTAGAGAACTACAATACCTACTCCGATGCGTCCGTCGCGTCCTGCAAGTTCGTCGACTCGGGCAGGGACAAAATCGACAAGACCAAGTTGGTCACGTACCCCAGGTAGGCATGCAGTTTAGAGCCGGAATAGATAACGGACTGAACGATGACATTGCAGCCGCCTCTCCGCAAGCCCCGCATATAACAAGGTCGTCGGTGCGCCACATTCCCTTTTTAGTCTTTGCCAGGCACCAACAAGTCACAATCCTTCCCCCACTCCAATAGGCGTCGGCCTCAAAACGGCCGCGGGCTCCATCGTGCCCTACGTCCGGCTCGACATGGACAACACTGGCAAGGGCATTCACTTCAACGCGACCAAGCTCTCCGACAGTTCCGCCAAGCTCGCTGCAGTGCTTAAGCCAACGGTGTCTATGACCGAGAAGGAGCGTACACAGCGGTACATGGAGTATATCAAGGGCATCGAAAATCGGAGTGCGCAGTTTATTTGGGAGTGGTGGAGCACGGGCAAGGCTCCGGCGTGAGCCACGGGTACCCCTCCGTGTTTAAAAAAAGGCAACGATTCTGAGTAGCAAAAAGAAAACCCATTGTACTTGTCTCCTGGATTGGTTTCGCTTTTTCGCTTAGTGACGTAAAGGCATCCGGAATCCGACGCTCTCACGCAGCGTCTCGTGGTACAGTGTTCCGGCGTTCCTTGTCACATCTTCAATAACAGAGATTCATAAGCCTCAATGAAATCCGACATGGCGTCGACTAGGTATGCAGACCAGGCCGGCGCTGCAAGTGATACGATCTCCAACGAAGGTCGTCACTCAGATTGAGTGCTTCCACACGCAGCGCTGGCAGCCCCACCGCTGCCGAGCTAGCAGAATGCGACGCCAAAGTTCATGCGGCCCAAGCGCGATACGGACTGAGCTACAAGAACGCGGCACTCATGCTGTCCATGATCGAGAGGGAGAATCTGAGGACCCAGCGAGAAACGGCTTGCTCTCTGAGAGCGGTGCATGAGACGCTTCAGGATGTCGAGAATGGTTTGGTGGAAGCACTCAGAGCATTGGATGAGGGGCCTACTACGACGCCGGCGACGGCACCTGCCACAGCCACAGCCAACTCTCGGGGACGTACTTCGGAGTAGCTAGCTGTAGGCGTTGCATTTGATTGGATCTAAATTTTAGCGCTCAAGGAGCGAGGGTTTTTTGTTGCTAAAACTCATTTTCGTTCAGCCACTTCGTTCGTTATGACCATCAAGGCCCAGGCTGTGCGACGGAATAGAGCCTACACATCAGGTCCGCAGCATAGAAGCTGTCAGTCTAGGCGCCCATGGATTACCCTCTGCGTCTCTTCGAGTTCGAAACACAGTTATTCCCTCGGGGAACCCTCGATTCTTCCTGACACATGGAGCTTCTTTCATCTTCATCCCGGTGTCTAAGCCCCACAGAACGCCTTTGGCCTACGGATCACGCTAGGGACAGAGAACGATGTCTCCTCGAGCGCACGTCACCTTAGCCCGCAGGCACCTTGAAGCATTAGTTCTCGTCGCGTGTCGAGCTTCTCCGTTAATAGGTCGTACCGCCTCGTCCACGGGTGTATGATGATTCTCCTGCTTGACCCAGGATCCTCACAGATTGGGGAGATACGAAACGTGGGCTTGCATCTTCGTCAACGCTGAACGATCCATTCACGAACACCCGCCGCGTGTCGTAATTATTACAGCAATATTGGCTGTTGGGCCTCAAGATCCTATTTCCGGTACAAGGGCAAGGCGCTGCCAGTCAACTTCGAACGTTCGAACAGGGAAGCCCTTTACGAGCAATGGAGAAGATCTAGAGATGGCCCGCCGCTCACACTGCATCTCATATCCACATCCTTCCTCTTCCTCTTCACCCTTTCCGAATCTCACTCGCGTTGTCCTCCGACATCCGAACTTGTCAATGCCGTTAATTATCGGTACGGCGGCGGGACAATGGCTGACAGTGGGAACACGAACACGTCGACGTCAATGGCGGTACTTCCGGCGTTAACAAAGCGCCTTACAATGGATAGCCACCCTGCATCATGACGTCTCCCAATCGTCCCTCCAATCGCCACAATAGAGTACCCAGTGGTCGATAACGGGCACGATAATGACCACGTTCACATTTGCCTCAAGGTGGATACCCGCTCACAAACCCCGACGATACAGACTTATAGTGCACTGATTTGAATTCGACGCCGCGACTGCTGGGGTCCTTGCGGGCGAGCGCGCCATCCGCGAGGCTCAACTGAAGCCTGGGATCAATTATCAATGGGTCGTGGATGGAAAATTCGAATAGACACCGCCCAACCGTCGAGGCGACGAAGCGATGAATTCCCGGGAATCCGGTATCATTCTGAGCCAACTCTAATGCCCTCGAGAGTCTGGACCTCTGGAGCAGGCCGATAAATGGGTATATTGGGATCGGTGTCGATATATCCACCAGTGCGGCTCGCGGCCCACGGCGTGCCGGGCATGAAGGGTGTTTGATGCGTGGGATGCGCTGGGCGTTCAGTTCAAGTCATCTCGTGAGTTGTCCGTGAGTACGACAGAGTTCAAATGACGAGGGACGTGGAATTTGGGGTAACTGGGTGTTCAATATTTATGCTGGCATTCGCGTCCGAAAAGTTGTGCACGAGGTGCACAGAGACCACACCGTCACAATAGATCGAACCCGAAATGGAGATAGAATGACCGAGAATGGCTAAGGAAAGACTGGCGCGAAGAAGTCGCAACGAAGATCCCCTACCTAAGGGCACGAATGAATACAAACTGAGAATGTTGTATACATTTACCGGTGAGCAGGACGCACCAATACATATTTTTTAAGCCTCTGGGAGAACGCTTCCCCTAAGCTCGACGAATACCGCCCATCGTCCCCGACCTCCCTACTCGAATATCTGCCACTCGGCGTTCAAGTGTACGTCGGTTGGAAGCGAGAGCTATCTTTAAATACTCAATGTGCTGTTGCAACTTGCCTCTGTCATCGTCAAAGAAAGACGGAGACAGCGTCCTAGTCGCAGTCGCGATCGATCTTATCTTCACAATAAGTAGTTCTCTGCGCAGAAAAGATAGTGGTCCGGGAAGGGGCCATGGTTGACAATAACGAAGCCGACCCCCGCACCATTATCATCGGCTGCTGTGCGCGCCGTCTTCGGGTCTTTACTAACTCGTGACTTTACCAACATCGTTGAATAATCAAGGAGCCTGTAGGATTGAAAGGCTGGGCTAGGGGCATGGGCGACAATGATGTTACAGACGGGAATTCGCTTACCCCAGTCAATGTGGACTTTTTAGCCAGCATGAACAACCACTAGCATTAAAGACAGTAGCTCGACTGTTGAGAAGGCACGACTCACCTGTGCATCTACATTATTTTGGTATGGCCCCGCCTGGCTTTTCGTAAGTAATTATACTCGCCAATTCCGCGGGTGGCCATCTTACGCAATAGAGAGCATTCGCGGGAGATCCTCCTCCTTCCCTCCTAACCTTCATCCGAATCGTGACAAAACCCTGCGTGACGAGGACCCCCATGAGAGTCGCGGAGTGTGAAAAAGAAAAACCTATACCCGGCGTATCTGGGCACCTTCCATGTATGGGCTCTGCATGTCCCAGCCAATGGCAGCCGCGCACAGTGTGAGAGATAAGACCCCCCATGTTCTGCCTTCCGATCAGAAGTTCTGTTGGAGGCTATTTTTACCGCGCCGATGAGTGATCTCGATCTTGCTTGCTCGATCTGAACGTGCGCCGTGGGGCGGGAAGTCAGCGGGGGGTCTGTGCGTGGTGTCGAGTTGTCGCGGACATCCCAACATGATCATCATCAACTGAACTCTGAGAGGTGGGCTCATGATTCCCTTTTGTTGAGCTGTGTTGTTGTTCACTATTCGATTCCATTCCCCGCTACATATGTCCGATGCTGACAGTCGGCCTGGCGCTGTATGGCGGGGTCTCTGCAGCAGGATCTGAACATCCTCTCCTCGACCATGACCCGCGTGCGCGTGGAGAGCGCTGCTGCTGATTATTGGAAGGCTAAAACCCAAAGTCTGGTGGGGCCGACCACGTGTATCGTCCACTTGAGCTCGTTTTCATACTCAACATGCTCGACGCTTCAGATAGATTCAGATGAGCGGGCGCCTTGCTGACTCGGGCTCGGCCATCGTATTTTCGAGCTCATGAAATTTCGAGATTGGTCTAATCTACTCCCAATGCGATGAAACTTTGCCTGTGTACTTTGAGCCTACAAGAAAAGTGGACCTTTGAACGCTCTATGTCAATCTGGACTTGGCGTCTTCAAGACGCGATTGCTCCTCTTTCCCCCCTTGTCCATTGCCGTCGGTCTTCCCTCCCGCGTGGCAGTCCCATTTGTTGATCCTCCCTGATCCTCCTATCTTCTTGAGGCGCCGAATTCCAAAATATCAGATCCGTATTTCATAAATTGTTATCAAACCCACCCTGAGCTCGCTGTAGCGGCGCGGCGGCCCCCTCCCGCAATTCCCAATTCCCAATTCCCCCAGGCGGCATCTACAAATCTCACGGACAACGTGCGCGAGGAAGTGATCGCGCCGGAAGATCACAATTGTATGAAACGCGAAAACTCGAAATCGTCATCGCTCGTACATAGGGGCGTTCTCTCGCCTGGGACATACATGCGTTCGCCGACGCCCGACGCTCGTCCATGACCCATCGCTTACTTGAGGGAGTCATGGGGCGGGTAAGCACCCCATGTACGTACGGGCGCATGTGCGGATCGACATACCCGCGCGCTCACGCGTTCACGGCCCGCCCCAACTCCCCAACTGCTCGCTTTCACGAATTGCATGCGGTGAGTGCACGGGTGTATATTTGACGGACTTTCGAAGACGACTCTGCCACGCGCGCTTCCTTTCCTCTTGGCCGCCACGTTATTGCCAGGCCTGGCGAGAGCGGGAAGGAGCGGCTTCGCGCTCGCCAAGTTTGCCTTATACAGTATGAACGAAACTATCACTTCTTTTAGCATTTTCTTCACGCGTCAGAGTGCATTTAAACACCATCGTCTGCATGGCGCCCGACAAGATGAATGTCTCTGAATCTGTTGCTTTGAAAGCTCGTGTGTCCGGACAATCACAGGCAGGTGACAGTAAGTTTTTCTGAGATCTGAGGTGGGTATCGTTACGGAAGTGCTGACAGAGGACAGCATGACAGGAATGACAGTTATTTTCGAGTAGGGAGGACTCGAGGACACCCTAATGGATTGAGATCCGCATGGGCGGCAGGGAGATCTACGCTCGCCCACCTCTAACTCCACAATCATGGAAAAGAGGATCATGCAAGTCATGCAAGTCAAGTCAAGCTTGCTTGAACATCAATTCAAAACCTTGTACTGAGACTAGACTACTTTGAAACATATCACAATTGACAATCCGTACAAACTCCTCTCTACCCCAAAGGACCGAATGGGGGTTCGGGCGTAGTGTCATCTTGTCTTGTCCTCTCGGCGTTCGCTGCGGCTCTCAAGGTTGCGCGTGCCAGCCAAACAGCTCCTGCCAGTGCCAATCACCTTTAACTCGTTACTCGGACGCTCCCGCAGGCGCAGTCGGTGCCATGGCCGAACGGACATATACGCACTGCATTCTTCATAAGCACTGCCAGCCCAGATCATCCCTGTAAATCCTCCTGGAACGTGGTGAAGCGCTTCGAATCAGGAGTCAGGTCAAGGTCCCAAGGACGCGGAAGAAGTGACATTTGTCATTATCATTATAGGAGCGTCGTCTAGCGTCGTGTCGGGAGGAATCGTCGAGGACGAGAAGGGCGACGGACGACGAACAGATCGCAAACGCGACACCTGCAGGGTCCCCTAATGGCTTCCCAGTGCGAAGTCAGTGATGTCGATCACCCGATCGTAAGTACGACGGCGATCAGTAGAAGTCGACTGACTTGAGCGAGATGATCAAAGCAAAAGACGAAGATGCGCAGAGTAGGGCTGTCCGGGAACAATTCAGCTTTTCATAGCGTAGCTTCATCGACGAACCGCCTCGTGCAAAAAAGCTACTTACTCGTCGCCCACTGCAGCGCTCACGGCATCGAGTTCGATACAGCGTCCTGTGACCCCCAAATGCGCCTCGGACGCAGTCAAGCAAGCAGATAAAAACGTATTCAAAAACGCACTACAGGCCCTCGAAGTGCTTATCTCGATGGACCCCCTCCCAGAAGGGAGCCTTGCCATCCCTGCCTCCTTCCCCATTAGCCTTACACGGATGAACCCTGCGCCTATCCCCATCCAGGCTGGCCACCCAAATGGGCCTACGCGCCTAAGCCCTGCGTCTTGCTCATCAGGGTGATGACGAGGGTGCTGAAAAGGGGATCTCTGGACTTGCGAGTGCTCGGACCGAGATAGCTGGCGCTTGGGAAAACCGGATTTTCCATAGGGATCTTGCATGCGGGGGAGCGTGGGGAGAGGCATGGCCCATGGGTAGAGTTATGTACATACAATCAGGCCATGCACCTATCAGCATCAGTTCGAGCTGTTGGAAACTGGGATTGGAGGGGTAATCAGTCATCCACCCCAGCAAGCCCATCCTTACGGCGTAACCTAATTCTATACACGCTCCATATCAGAGGCCTGTGGAAACTTATCGTCAGGCTTGCAGTCACCAGTCAACAAGTGAAAGCGATCGTCCGGTATCACACAGCTTGTTTACTTATGAATCAACAATACACGCAGGGTGTTTTCCCGGGTAATCGTTTACACTTTGATTGCTTTTGGGGAGATCTGGTTATACAATGTATGCCTTTATGTACGCGTGGGAGAGACAGAGGAGCAAACGTTTACGCAGCAGTAGACATGTGAGAACAAAATTACGGAGGAAAAGATGTCCAAAAATGTCGATATCGATATAATTGTGTGGCGGCGGGGGACGAGGGTGCGTGCATGGGAGACGGCGAGCGGGTAGGTGGTACAAGATGGACAACAAATTCCAAGAGGGCATGCTATGAACCGATTTTGCGGGACGGACGTTTGCGAGGGTCGGAGATGGGGTGTGGGGTTGCGGTATCAAGGTGAACGAAATGGGTATGAAGGTGGTCGGTGACGGTGATGACGACGACGACGGTTCAAGCTGCCTGGGTATCCCAAAATAAAGAAAAGAGGGAGAAAGAGCAAAGCAGCGACGAGCAAAAGCGAAAGTCCAAGCAAACGAGATGTAGAGGAAGCAAGTAGACGTCAAAAAAGAGCACCAGAAGCAAGTCAAAACAGCTCAGGCGCGCAAAGCGCGCGCCTGCGCACGCCGTGTCTAAGGAGCGCGGCAGCAGCATCGCGCACTATAGGTCTCCCGCAACCTTGCTGTAGGCATGGTGGTGATGTTGCGGCAGATGCTCGTTCATGGGAACGAACCCAAAATCCGGCGAGACTACATAGTAAATGAAAGTACCGATCAGTAAAAACGCCCAGACAGATAATCCGACCAGATAAATAAGATAACGAAACCCGGAAAAACGAAAGTACACATGGTATGAATGGAATGAACTGCGTGCGAGCACCACCAAATGCAGTCAAGGCTGAAAACCCCAGCTCAGGGTAAGAGCCCAGAAAACATTAGCATTGGGGAATGCCGACATGTCAACATGCCAATGATATGACCCAGCAGGCTGTAAAGTCCGTAATTGCCAATGCCTGTGCACCAATCGGGGCTCTTGGGGGTGGCGTCGGGGTGACGACCAGATGGAGGCTCGGCCGTATCGGGCGAACCGCCGTACGATGGCATAAACGAAGAGAAGGACGAAAAGTCAAAGAGGAAAACGAAGAGAAGATCACCAGGCATGAAAGAGTGGAGCGGAGGACTTACATCGGTTGATGTCCGTTTCTCCGTTATAGTTTTCGGACACAGGCGGCGTGTTCGCCTGGGACGACGAAGTGTGCGACGCGGCCGATATCGAGGACGTTGAAGTCGAAGGCCGCACGTCCCGGTGTGCCCAGCCGTTAGTGTCGCTCATCCCATTCATCGACGCTGTGTGCCCAACAGCCCCAGGTATCGCAGAGTAGGCAAACTCCGCCTGCG
>JANKHO010000876.1:0-14511 GCA_027627235.1 Agrocybe chaxingu | reverse complement strand
AGGGGCTGGCGGAGGCGAGATACCCAACACTCCCAGGGAGCCCCGCGTGCTCATGTGCTCCGCCAACCTCCGCACGGTGTCGTTCTCCATCCTCAGCACGTCCGTCGTCTGCTGATTCCGCAACAGTGGTGCGACCTCTCCGTCCAGCTGCTGATCTGTCATGCCTGTGCTGGGATGCAACGCGATGCGCTCGTACATGTTCTGCGGGGGTGCCCTGGACGAGGGCCCAGCCTGCGGCATACGCTGAACGAGGGCAGTGGAGAAGTTATGTGTCTGTGAGAGCAGGATGTTGTATTTCGAGAGGATGTCTGGCCATGCAGGCATAGCACTGGGGTGCCCGCCTGCCTCGACGGTCCTCTGCAGAGCGATAATGGAGTCGATGATTTGGGTCGCTTTGAATTTCAGAGACTCTAACTGCGGAATCGGCAACGCTGGTGCCGGAAGAACAGAAGGTGGCGGTGGAGGTTTAGCTGGAGTAGTCATAGTGGATATTCGAGCGACGTTGGATGTGGAACAGCAGAACGACAGTTGGTCGATCTCACTACGTTTTCGCTCGGGGTTTTCTGGAAAAAAGTAGCGTTATCACGTAGTGAAGGGATTGAAAAAATAAAATCAGTAGGTAGAGTTATACTCACTGGATGAGAGACCGTCCTACAAGACTCTGGTGACTTGGAAGTGGGTATTCATGGGGTGTGCCATGAACAGTCCGGAAAGGCGATGACTTCACACGATGATGCCTTATGTAAACCGGGCCGCTTTACCGATGACAGGACAACCTGGAAGTTCATGGATTTCAAGCTGAGGAACCAGAGTTTGCCCGCAATTATGACCACCAACCGACGTTTTGGCCTGCCAGAAAATGCGACAGATTCTACAACCAATGTTGGTTCTAATGACTGTTTAGGCAACCCTGTGACTTATTATGGAACTATCGGAGGTTCTCTTGTCGGTTTATTTATCGCCTCCGGGAGAGTGATATGGCCTGGGGGGAAATTGACCAATGAATGAGCATCTGACAACTGCGTCAGAAAGATAGTAACATCCGATTTAAACAATACAGCTACGACTAGCATGACGGCAGGAAAGCATTATGAAAGCAATGAGCAAATGAAAGCGTGAAGACGTGACGATGAGAATAGGAAATATGTATGGTACGAGATGCAATGCTAGAGAGAGGCAACGAAAGCAAGGACTTGGAAACATCGAGGACAATGCAAGCGACAGCAGAGTTAGCGACGGGGTGTAAACGGCATGTTGGAAGCGCGTAAATGGGCCTGATAGGCCGGTGGAGATTCTAGGAACGGATCTTGATGGTCCGAAACGGCATAGATAGGTGAGCGTATCTGGGCAGAAGACTCCGAGTTCGAGGCAACGTGATGCGTGGAGGGTGAAGCGGCATATGATAATACAGGAGGGTTTGTCGGCGAACCACTCCTCGAGGTGGATTTGGTCTGCGTGTTATCGAAAGGACCTAGCGAATTTTTGATATCGCGGTTCGACGAGGAGCTCGTTGCGGAAGCTGCTGAGGAGACAATGGGCAGGGGTTCTACCCAAAACGGTCGAGGCACTTAATACAAAGAATTAATAGATTGACATGGAGCTGCAGAGGGATGACCAACCTTCAGAAGATACAGTTTCGTCAGCTAGACCGGTAGCATTTCTACGCTTACGGCGACGACGAAGGAGAATCACAAGCACAATCGCAAGCACAGCGAGAATGGCAGCAGCCCCACAAGCCCCGCCTACAATAAGCGCGAGGTTTGTTTTCTTCGATTCAGGTCCCGCGTTGCTCACAGTCGGATTTGCGGTGCTCGAGGTGTCCGTGATACTTGTTGGATTGGCAGGAGATGGTGATACAGTGGCCAAAATAGTTTGTACCAACGTAGAGACACTCGGCGCTGTCGGCAGCTGTAACTATAAACCCGTACTGTGGAGGATAAATAGTGACTTACTGGTCGCTGCTTGTGAGTTAGTCGACGAAGCGGTAATGCTGATGCGGGGAAGTGCGACCACTGGTGTTGTATTACCGACGATGCTCGTCCCCGTCGAGGTGACAGCGGGGGCTGATACGGGATCTTGTGGACTACTAGGAAAGAATCAGGAGGCAGGATTAAAGGGATGGAGGCAACACTGACGTACGCCGGTGGATCAACCCTTGGCACATGACTATCCGTTGGGTCGTAGTCGACGCGATCCACGCGAAGATACATACCAGGCCCTGCATGGGTAATCGTTAAGAGGTGGTTGCCAATTGGAAGTGGCCCAGAGTCCCAGAATATCTTCTCAAATTGTACTGGCGGAGTAGATGCATGCGACACGAAAATCGGTGGATCGTTGTCAATCGTGAAATTAGCTGATACGTGCCGCCCATCTCCAGTGGGTATGGTGCAAATGACCGCAACGATTGACCCTATACGATGTCAGAACTCTCGTTAAAGATCATGAACAACGACTCACCAGTGAACCGGACTCTAGCAAATGCTCCCGTCTTGTCTGTAGAATGCATCGTTCCCGTCCACGACCCGTCCTTTGTGATAAGCTCCCATCCAGGCGAATAGATAAAAGCGGGATCGTTGTCGTCGATGGATGCAGGATAAATAGACATGCTTGGAGGATGCCGGCCTCTTCGTGTATGTTGTCAGAATAAAATGAGTGTCGTCGTGAGGCGGAAAGAATGACAAAAGTGAAGGGAAAGAAGAAGAAAACGGGAGACGGCGAAAGCAGCTGCTCCAATAAGCGACACCCACCTTTTCTACTCTCGCTTGAGCTGTCAGGCACATTTCGTAAGTGGCGTATTCTCACACTGGTTCCATGCAGGCTCGAAAACAACGTCACTACGTTGCGAGGCGCGTCATGACAATTGGGAGCCCGGAAACTGGTACAGACAAGGGCTCGCAGTCACGGTTGGCGTTGATTGAGAAGTTAGTCTGTAGCGACTGCAGACTATATACGTACGACAGGGAAAGCATCCATGCTCTTCCTTTCGTAACATTAAACGCACCAGCACCGTGTTGCTGGCAAGTGTTCTCGGCTGCTGAAAAAGGAACAAGGGCCGTGGAGTGTCTGGTCGGAAACGTGACAACTTTGAAGTGAGACTGACGTTCCCGAGAAAACCATGGTGGTCGAACAAAGAATTGAGGAACGCGGTAGAGCTCGAGGCAGATTCAAAGAGCAGTAGGAGTGTGACTCGCGAGTCTCCATCACGTGGGCGTGCCGGCCTTTGTTGCCATTTAGGGTTATGCAGTCACCATATATGGTCGTGCAGATCAACCTCTTAGGAACGAAATGTCGGAAATTCAACCTTCGCTTCATGACGGAGGAGAAGTGATGGCGGAGCTCGAACACATTGTAATTCATATATACCTTGCATCCAGGGCCAAGAGTTATAAGACGTTCTCAGTAGAGGGGTTCGCCTCATGTTTTTCCTGGACCGTTTTATACCATTTTTGAGCGTCATGGCTCCCTCCTCAGGATACATCTGAAGAGGCACCTAGACGTGATTATAGGCACTGCGGACTTTTGACTTGTAATCCACCACTTTAGGCCTTCGGGAACAATGATGCTTCTGACCTCTTCAAGGCGTGTCTATCATTAGCCCATGCACATGTGCAGGACTTCATTGAGCGATGGTCCATTGTATAGTCGATCAAATATCAACTGAATTCTTGTAGGAGTTTGGTCCCAGTTAAAGCATCAAAGCATCGTCCTCAAGGAAATTTAACTAAGACAAAGAAGAACAGTCAACATAGAGGAGGCTTGCCAGTTTGATGTGTCACGATGTCCTGGTCCGCCGCCAGTCCGCCTCCTGGGCTCCCGGGATCCCCGTTCCTTTCTCGTCCTATCCAGCCTCCATACAGTCAGCCTACGCTATATTTAGATCTTATCCATATATATAGTCACTAGATACGCTCCTGTACGCTACTCTCGGCCTGGTTAATTCATCCCCGATTGTCCTCTCGCTCGCGCATCCTAACAGATGCCATCTTCTACTTAAAACCGCTGCTAACTACAAGCCAGACCGAGTTTCATATTAGGGAGGCGATGGTGCTTTCTTTACGGCAAGATCTGTGGAAGGGTCGGCATTCCATGCGGCCTTTTCATTGACTTGAGAATATAGCTGGCGATGAGCATCGGCACAGTAATCCAGGCGAGTGAAAGATTCTGATGAAGATTGGGTAGTGGGGACGGTTTGTGACGTTGTACTCTCTACAATGGACAGAGGAGCGGTAGGCCTGCAGAACCGGGTGCTCTATCTTAATTTCCTCTCTTCTTACCACGCGTCTGATACAACTTGGGCTTCGCAGCTTCTGCAATTCCGGATCCTAGTCAAGTTAGAGTTCGAGTTTCGGAGGGATGATGTCAGCCCTCAAAATGTGTGGAAGTTCTTCAATCAAAGTTCGGTGGCCTGGCCGCGCATGTTTCAAAGCGAGTTTGCAGACAAGCATGATGAAGAGCCCCAAGAAAGAGTATGGTCCCGAGCGGTCGTTGTCCATAACAAGCAAATGCCAAGCTGAATTGGGCATTGTGGGAAAGTAATTCCCTTCTTCCCCATCCAGTGGCAAAGCTTAGGTCATAATGAAAGAAAGACTCGATACATACAAAAGAGCGAAAGCAGAAAGAGTGTGGATACAAGGAGGGAGGGAATGTATATTGCGTGCCGAATGTCTACAATCCACTGCCATGATAGGCGGGAGGAGCCTCGTGATATGTCAGCTGCGGGTTAGCAGTTGCGCTCATCCCCTTTCTGAGAGGCGTAAGAGGCGCATGGTCAGAACGAGTAGGTGAGACATTATGGGTAGATGAAGACGCGTCGATGAGAGCCGCTTGTGATGTCGAACGTCCCGAGACTGAGGCCGAAACCTGGCTGCTGCCGATGGACCAGCGCCTGCCAAGTCCTCGATGTCCCTTTTCATCCGTGATGGGCATGTGCGGATGATGAGTTGAAAGTCTACTGAAGGACTCTACCGATGGCTGGGTGGAAAGGGGATATAACACGAACGGGGTAGCAGTGGTGACGACTTCGGTTTCAGGTGCTACTAGTTCCAGGAAATGTTAACAAGTCCTTCCGAGACGGAATCCGGAGGAAAGCACACTTACGTTCGTGGGGGCAAGATTCCCGGGTCAGATCTATGGCTTGAAGGCGGCGCGATCGCTCCTTCTGACGGCGACGAAGAAAATATGCGATGACGCTCAAAGTAACAACAGTCAGAAGTCCCCCAAGAACACCTCCGACAATAGCCAGCGTGGAAAGGGATGAGTGGGACCCAGCACTCGCGATGTCGTTGGCTATAATCGCTGTCGGAGAGCTTGCAGTCGAGTTCGGGTACGCACTGTCACTTGTACTGGTCCAGGTGGGCACAACTTCGGAGGTAGCAGATATATTCTGGGCCAAAAGATCAATTGAACCTGAAGAAATGTCAATCACTGACGCTTACTACACACGACGCCGCTCACTAGGAAGAGAAATCTTTGAGGACCTGGTATGCGTGGTGGAGCTGCTGGGTACAGGCGAAGCTGTAACAACCACGACAGATGTAGCCGGCGGAGGCGGAGCCTGAGTAGACAACCTAATTGAACGTTTGAACGATCATTCAAGGCACCGTTGACGCGGCAGAAAATTACTCACATCTGAGGAGAAAACCTGTCCGTGGGATCGTAGTCAATACGATCCATCCTCAGGTAGTTCTCGTTCCCGGTATTGGTCATGACCAGAAGGTGAGAGCCATACGGGAGCGATTCAGCAGTGAAGAGTTGATAATTCCACTGGACTGGAGGGGTGCATGTGGCAGATACGTTGACAGGCGGACCTCCATCGATACTGACGGACGCGAGAACGCGCTCGCTGTGCGAGCCTGTGGGTATGGTGCATATGATGGAGACCGCTGAGCCTATGAGGGTTCTTCAGTCGATCGTGGCTCGACAAAAACAGAGGTGGTACTAACCTGTGAATCTAATCCTCACATAGGAGCCAATCCTCGCCGTCTGGTGCATCGATCCAGTCCAGCTACCGTCCTGGGTCATGACGCTCCACCCATCGGAATATATGACTGCCGAGGGATCATTGTCGTCCAGGAACGCCTCGTAGTAAGACATAGCGACGTAGAGTGTGTTCAAAGCCTTATAAACGAGGGGAAGGCTAACTCGTGTAGCCAGTGAGTGGAAGAGAAGGAGCCAAAAAAAGGAGATGGAGTCGGGATATTTGTTGACTGGTAGACAGTGGGTCCACACTCCCGCCCACAACCACAATCGACGGGCGCATTGATTAGCATCAGAAGGCGCCGATAGACGTTGCATGCGAGTTACTACTGTGTGCTGACATTGTTGGCTTACCAGGCTACGAGAGGACCTCGTCTTGAGAAGGAGACGCGGAGTATGACAGCAGTCTGAAAATGCCATACTGCTGTGAAGTTGATTGATCCAAAAGTTGAGGATCGAGTAGCACCTACAGTCTTGTCGATCTACCGCTCTCGCCACGCATTCTTGATGTTCGGCAGAGGCAGCCAATGGATTCAGAACACCCGGAGAGGAGGCGATTAAAGACACATTTCGTTCAGTACAGTAATGTAGTAAGAGTGCAGCGAGGTCCTTAGTTACAGAGTACGTGTAAGTAACTAACGCATACTCAATCGAAAGCGAAAAAAACGAACGTGGGGAAAAAGGGACGTATTTGAGGCGACTAATAAGCAGTGGAGCCAGCGAAGTACGCCGGCGGGGCCTCCTGTGATGGAAGGCCTGCTCTGGAAAGACGGGCAGCCAACATTTCTTTTTCGTTCCGGCGTGCAGGAGACAGCAGTGCTGTCTGCGAGCTCAAGCCACTTTCCGACCTAGTCGGCGTCGATGACTGGGGGTACCCTTCTTCGTAAGAACTGAAATGGCATTGCAAGGAAGAGTCAGGTGTGCTGTAACCGAGGTTCAAGTCGTAGGGGGTAGGAACGGTGCGCCTTTGAGTTGTTTCACCTACATGAACGACATGAGACACATCAAGAAGAGAAGCAGCAAATAAGAATGACTTACGGGCGGGAAGGTCAGGTCCGGATCCTGCTCGTCTCGCAGCAGCTTTTCGGCGTCGGCGACAGAGGAAGAAGATGAGGCCGGCGGTGAGGACCAGGAAGAGCAGACCACCAAGAACGCCGCCAAGGATTGCGGCCAGAGGAGATTCGGGAGACTGGCTGGCACCGGAGGTATCGTTGCCCGAGTTGATTGAGTCCAAGGAGGTTTGTTGAGAGGAAGAGGCGGTCAACGACAGTGCACTCTCGGTTGAGAGTGAGCCACCAGACGATCCTGACAAGGTCGTCGAATCAGCGGCTGAATTTCCTTGCAGTGTAGAAGCTGTGGATAGTAATTGGCATCGACTCTAGAATGCATTGGAATGTTCGAATTCGCCCAACGACTTACCTTCGCCCGAGGTCGAGGATTGACCAATGCCAACACTGTTTCGTGTCGTTGAAGATCCTGGAAGTACGACAACAGAGGTCGCGGTTGTCGTTACCGCAGGGGGAGCCTGGGGAGTGGTTGTCTGCCTGCACAAGGTGAATATCCTGCGTTGAACACATGAAGCTCAGCTACTCACGTCCTCGGCGCGTGGCCATCCGTAGGGTCGTAATCGATGCGGTCCAATCGAAGATATGCTTCGTTTCCTGCGTTCGTGATGACAAGGAGATGGGAGGCAAATGGAAGAGAGTCAGCCTTGAAGAACTCATAGTTCCACTGGACGGGGGGCGTTGTCAATGCTGACACGAAAACGGGGTCCCCGCCGTCGAGGCTGACGGTTGCCATACTCCTTTGCCCTTCACCACCTGTCGGAATCGTACAAATGACGGCGACCGCAGAACCTGGGATTGTGCATGTCGTAAAAATCGCGTATTTTTGGATCAGAAAGAAAGCGCCCACCTCTGAAGCGAATCCTCACGGTGGAGCCAATTATAGATGTAGAGTGCATTGTCCCCCTCCATGTTCCATCCTCCGTCACTGGCACCCAGCCGTCGGAATACAGTACTGCAGGATCACTGTCGTCTATCGAAGCCTCATACACCGACATGAGGCCCAGATGATTGTTGGGGCAGGTTATAAAAGAGTGGAAGTGTCGAAGGACTTTGCTGTTGACGAAGGAAGGAGCGAGGGGGGAGAAGAAGAGAAACAACCATTGACACTGCCAGACAGAGCGCTCATGAAGGGTCGTCGATCAGGGTCGACATCCTGGGGAATTCGGGCCTCTTTGATCTTCCTAATAACATTTCACCCCTCACACGAAGTTGAGTTCACTATGCTTCAAGTCGATATGGTCCTGTTCATGAGTCACACCCCAGTATGCAACAGATGCAGCAGCGACGTTCAAAGCAACCAGGTTTTCTGAAGTGGGACAGCCAGCCAAGTTTGTGGTGGATGTCGATGAAACTCCGGAGGCTTTGACAGCACGCGTTGTCCAATGAACTGATGTGTTGTCGATTAGCATTGCAAAGATCCCTCTCAGTCTGTTATCACTCACCGCGCCAATGCAGTCCACATGGAACACCAGTCCGCTGATTCTTCAGTCCCGGATCCCGTTTTGTTGATGGTATACACCCCCTTCAAGTAGGTAGCTTTAAGTCGGCTGCATGTCGTTGATCAACTCCGAAGTTTCAGGACTCTAAGAAGCCCTCCCTCCTCGGAGTCCAAGAGAGAGAATCTGGGGCACTACCAATGGATGATCCAGTAGAGCCAGCCGAGGCTTCCCGTCAATTTGGAAGTAAATTTCCACAGTCACGGAGTATCATGTTTATCTTATCTTATCAAAAGCATTGATCCTCGTTTTTTGTCACCATCCACATCGTGAGTCAGGCCTTCGGCTTCAGGCCTTCAGGACTCGTCTAGGCGGACAACAAAACGTCGGAAGGATACGCAAGAGGTCCTGGTGCGTATACACGAACTGGGACCCTATGGGATACTGAATTCTACAAGATAAGGGACTTTCCACAATGAATACCAACTCAAAAATCCACTTCCGAGTTCGCAACTCAGACGATCTGCATTCAAAACCAGCTGCAGTACTCTCATCCAGGTAATCTTAAGCGAATTCGTGTCAGTATATCACGGCATGCAGACTCATACATACGTATTGCGATTCACAGTGTCGCAGTTCTATTCCCATGAAACCGTGGCGTCGTCCGCGCTCTTCGCAGGGTGTACATATGCGGCCACCCCTGTTTCCATCAATTTGAGTCCTCGGCGAACCTTAGCCATGCCTGCATGGCAACAAGTTCAGCAAGGTTCAATATAGCCCATCATGTTATGCAAATCATCTCGTTTCATTCACTTGCGGCCGACGCCCGTTCTCTCTTCTCTTGGACCTCGTATTTTGTCGTCGAGGGACCCACAGTTCTCAAAGGGCCTACACGGATTCCTGGGACATATATCAACTGCCTGCCGCTCGACAAGAAGACAAACAGCTAAACCACTCTGTCGGGGCGATCGCACGACCTACAGTCGTACACCTACAGCCAGCCAGTCCTCAAGTCAAGCATTATGTCATTGCAACCTATTTTCAAAGGCACCGCCGAAGGCCGATGTATTGACAATTGCTAAAGTTTCGCTCGGTGCTGAGTCCCTGTGGGCCTAATTAGAGCCGTTGGTGCTCCATTCCGACTTCATAAAACCGATCTCTCACAGGCGCAGAATCTTCCTCCTCTCCTAGCTAGCAAGGTCACCACGCCGAATCCATGTTCTCGATGAACGTGAATCCTTACGTCCTCTTCGTCGTCGCGGTTGTTGTATTCGCTATCTACCAACGGCGACCGCGATCACGTCTTCCTTTGCCTCCAGGGCCCAAGAAAGCACCTTTCGTTGGCAACTACTTCCAACTGCCAACGTCTTTCGAATGGGAAACATACGCGAAATGGGGTGAGCAATACGGTCAGCAAGCATCTCCGTCGAATCAACCCCATTCTTACACCTTCTAGGCTCCGACCTGATTCACCTCGACGCTGCCGGTACTTCTATCATCATCGTGAATACGCACAAGGCCGCTGTTGAGCTATTCGAAAAACGCTCTGCTCTCTACTCCAGCCGGTGTGTCCTATCCACCCTTGCTCCGTCCTGTGCTCACTTCTCTCCGTCTTCTCGCAGAGTATGGTCTACGATGGTCTACGAGCTGTAAGCATCAGACCGATTCCGTCCATTCCGTCCTTCCCATGCTCGACCTACATACCTAAGCGCTTGACGGATACCTGACGTCGTTTTGTTCCCTTCTCGCTCGGCTCTCCTCGATCATTTCCAACGACCGCAGCGTCGGATGGAGCTGGCTCTTTGGATTTATGGCGTACGGCGAGCCGTGGAGGGAGCGCAGGCGTCTCTTTCAGCAGCACTTCCATCCCAACGAGATCAAGATACACCAACCGCGTGAGGTGGAATACACCCACAAGATGCTTCGCCGTTTGCTTGACTCCCCTGAAAGGTTCATGGAACACATCCGGCAGTAAGCCTATTTTTCTAATGTTAACTTTGCCTCTCACTTTCCCAGTCCCTCAATCTCGATATTTTCTCCTTCATTCAGACCAAACCCACCTCCATCTCCGCTGACACGATGTTTGGCCTATTTTAGCATGGCAGGGGCCATCACCCTTGCACTTGCCTACGGCATCGAAATACACGACCTCAATGACCCTCATATCGAAATTGCTGAGCAGGCCCTGGTTGGGCTCGCCGCGTCCGCGGCACCCGGTGCTTTCCTCGTCGACTCGATCCCCATCCTTAAGTACGTCCCGGCTTGGATGCCCGGTGCCGGCTTCCAAAAGAAAGCAAAGGAATGGAGCGAGTGGACGAGGAAGCTGCTCGAGGTGCCATTTGCTGCTGCTCAGAAGGAAATAGTAAGCCATCGTTTAGCTTGATCAGGATTGCTCACCTTGTGTGTTAATGCTAGGCCGGGGGTACGGCAAAGCCTTCATTCGTCTCGCTCTGCTTGAGCAGTCTTAATGAGACTAGGGATGTTGAACATCAGAAGAAGGTCATCAAAGATACAGCAGGCAATTTCTTCGTTGGTGCGAGCTCTGATGTTTTCTCCGAAAGAAATTTATCCTGAAGGCGCACAGGCGGTTCTGACACGACGGTGTCCGCTATCAACACCTTCATCCTCGCGATGACTTGCTACCCCGAGATACAACGGAGGGCACAGGAAGAAATAGACCGCGTCGTAGCTCAAGGTCAATTGCCTGACTTCGAAGATGAGCCATCTCTTCCATATCTCTCGGCCATTGTGAAGGAGGTTCTTCGGTATGCCGAAGTCTTCCAACCACCGTGAAGCCGTCTAATAATACTTGTAGCTGGCGAGCGATCACACCTCTAGCGATCCCGCACTATCTTACCGAAGACGATGACTACGACGGCTACTTCCTCCCAGCAGGTTCGATCGTGGCGGGGAATGCATGGGCAATCTTGCACGACAAGGAAGAGTACCCTGACCCACTGGAGTTCCGACCCGAGAGGTTCTTGAAGGATGGGAAACTGAACAGGGACGTCAGGGAGCCGACGGTCGCCTTTGGGTTTGGGAGAAGGTAAGCGTTGCATAAGCTGCGTATATATAGAGCGAGGGAAGTGCTCATCGGTTTGGCAGGATCTGCCCTGGGAGGCATATAGCCGTTTCGACGCTTTGGATCTCGGCTGCGTCGATCCTGACGGTATACGACATCTCAATCGCCATGGATGTCCACGGTAATCCGATTGTGCCCACTCAAGAGTACATTTCCTCCATGGTCATGTAAGAATCTGTCCTACTTGCTTGGAACGTTCCCTGATTCTTTCCAGGCATCCAGCACCTTTCAAGTGTTCTATTACACCTAGATCGCAGGAGGCCGAACGACTGATTCTTTCTCTTGAAGACGAGGCATCCAGTTCATCCTGAATGTCATCTTGACTTGCGTGCCATCTATAGGACTGATTGTAGCACTAGTTTCAAGTTTGTATGCCTATTTTTTCTTGTTTCTTGAGATTGTTTTCATGTCACGTTCACACGATACCGGACAAGGCCGATTGCTTTTCTTCTCTAATACAGCATCGCCGTTTATAAGTTTGTACCGACCAATGCCCACTACTGTCCTTGACATTCGAGATATACCCGGACTGCATCATTTACTCGCCTTTTAAGATAGACGAAAAAATGAGCGCACAGCTCTAGAAGGCATAGTCAGACTTCGGAGATCGCACGTGTCACTCCAGGAGCAGTTGCAGGAGCGACCTGGTATCGTTTATCCCATATAGGAGTCCAATATTTGGTGCACCATATCATTAATGCGCGTGCTCGTGTCCTTTGGATCTCACTGCTTGCCGACGCGCCATCGGACGCCACAATGTGCATAAAGGGAAACCTAGGAATGGAAGTACGCTGGCTGGTCGGTTCGTAATATGATCAACTGACCCCAATGACGAATGGACCGCACGATATCCCGTCGTTAAGGAAATATCTCAGGGGAGGATGTTAATACACCAATAAGTTACTTGTATACGGTGAACGTCACAAAGCAATCGTCTCGGAAACATTTTTGCTACTAGCACCACCAGCTTCCAATGTCTCGCCTTGCCAGTGGAGAGAGCTTTCTACACCCCCAACCGCACCCCACCCTCTTCTTTCCTCCGTCCTGAGATGGACTTTTCTATTTATGAGGACAAGCATGGAGTTGGCATAAATCTTCCCAAAAATCAACGAAACGGCCTGGTAATTTGCGGCGTTGTTTGGGAGGAGGCTGAAAATTAGCGCGAGGACCGCTACAAAGGCTAGAAAGAATATTCACTACTTTGATCTCATTGCTCATAGTCGAGTCTGACGTGCCTGTGAGTGAACCGGTTTCCAGAGTTGACCGAATAATTTTTTGAACCATCAAACTTGTGGAATTGATTGTCGTTGTAAATGCTGAAAGCTACGAGACAGGCCCATTCATTTGTTTTAAATGCCATCATCACATGAAAGAGAGGAAGGGATTAGAGTTTTCTCACATAATGTACCATGGCAGCTGCGATAACGATATCGCACAATGCGCTTCCTCCATGCCAGAACTGGACAGGATTCAGATGGGCTCTTTTTTAGACAGATTTCAGTTCATGTAGACACTCACCGCTAACGCGCAATGAACTTTGGAAGAATAGGTAATGGGGCTCAGGAAGGGCACTGCTTTTATGAAAATTCCACCAGCTATTCCCGCCCCGAATTGGGTGGATGCTAGCTGAGAACACCAAGGATAAGGGCATGGAAAAATAGTGGCACCAGTTGCTTTACGTACGAGCACAATTACGGCGCATACAGCTTTGGATCTGGAAAGAAGATATACTTGACGTGCGTAGAATGCTTGAGCAATAATGGATCCTGGTCAGGACACCCAGCGATATTACATGGGTTGAAAGAATCAATTTGCAGAGTGCGTATACTTGCCTAACGCTGTCAGAATCGGTACAGATAACCAGATTGTCCCAACCCGGTCCAGCGAATTGAAATCACCGAAGCTGCTGACATACTTTCGAAAGGCAGTCTCAAAAATAAGGCCGGTCTGGACGACTTCCAGGGCATAAATCGTGTACACAAGAACTTTTTTGTAGACCGGGTCATCAGGGAGCGTGAGATAGAATATATCTGGTGTGGAGCAGAGAATCAAAAAAAGGGGACGATGTCGAAGAAATGATGGGAAGGTACTTACAGACTTGGGTTGAGAGGACTCCAAAGAGTACGGCGCTTAGGAGGGCACTTATAAGCTGGAATAAATACAGTCAGTCTAAGGCCAAAGTATCATAATAAGAGGAATAGATTGAATACCTGAGGTCCAATGCTTTATCGAATAACACATTTATTAGGGGTGCACGTGTATGAAGAGCGGAGGAGAAGGAGGCTCTCACAGTTTTGTCAGGTCGAGAGGAACGACTTGTGGATGATCGATGTCCATAGCAGCGGCTGAGTTCACGAGGACGGATTGGTGCACAAAGACTTCTTATATCCAGCGAATATATGGATCATCATGCTGCAAGAGGACACAGCTCTGACGATCTCTCGGCTGATATTGGTGTCTGTACGTTCCATCTCAACTGCAGTGCGAATCTGCCAACCGATCTGTGTTTTGAACGTGATGTAAAGGTTCTGATCAGGGTTCCTGCTTGTTCGAAGCGATCGAAGGTTCTTTTTTGATACTAAACGTTCCTTAGTGCACAAAAGAACAGAAGTTCTTACTATTCTGGACCTGATGTTCGTCAGGACCCAATGTTCGTCAAGTCCGAGGACTGACGAGACATGTTCGGCGCTTACGTACTGTATCCGGCCCGGTAACGGGTCACACCACGAAACGGGTCAAATGCTGATTTCTCGACGACAACAAGAGCTTTCTCTTTGTTTCTTTTTGCCGTTTGGAGGCCATANGAATGGCNANGANATAGAATAAAATTTTTTGGAGATTTTTATGCTACTTAATAGCGAGAATTTGCTCACAACTGGCTAAAATAAGAACACTACAGCTGCAAGTGCTACTGGGAATGGCCACCCTGGTCTCAGAAGAAGCCCTCTAG